>WBMY01012569.1:665758-680153 GCA_013397315.1 Donacobius atricapilla
CCTGTTTTATGCCCCTCCCAGGCGAAAAAAAAAAAAAAAAAAAAAAAAAAAAGGTGCCAACATGTTGGTTTCTTGGGCCATGTTTCAGATCAGAAGAGTGAAATGAGCAGATTTTTAAAACAAAAACCAGGGGTTTATTTCCCCCACTCAATCACATCTGTGATCCATTTTAGAAATGGTCTCATGTGTGACTGAAGAAGAAAAGATGGTTAACTGTGGCCAAAGGAGATGCAACTGAAGGTGACAATTTTTGCTGGAGACGATAAAGTGAAACTGTGTCTTGTGTAAACTTAGAAGGTGTAATTCTGCCCTGGTGAAAATCAATGGAAAGGAGTAGTCTGGAGCCAAAGTGCAAAGTTTCTTAAAGCAATGCTTTGCTACAAAACAAAAGGATTAGAAGAAGCAGTTACTCTTTCTGGTGGAATTGTTCTTCTGGGTTATTCTGGTAGTGTATTTTGAAGTTTATCTTGTCAAGTATTGAAGTGCTCCGAGCTATAGCCAGAAAAAGAACAATCAAGCATGTTTCATATCACTCTCATATCGACCTTCTCTCTCTACAACTACCTGAAAGGAGGTTATAGCCAGGTGGGGGTCAGTCTCTTCTGCCAAGTAACAAGCAATAGGATGAGAAGAAATGGCCGCAAGTTGCACCAGGGGAGGTTTACATGGATATTAGGAGAAAGTTCTTGTTGGAAAGGGTGGTTGGGTATTAGAACAGGCTGCCCAGGGAAGTTCTGGAGTCACCATCCCTGGGGGCATCTAACAGACATGCAGATGTGTCACTGAGGGAGAAGGTTTAGTGGTGGACATGGCAGTGCTGGGTTTATAGTTGGACCTCATGGACTTAGTGGTCTTTCCCAAACTAAATGATTCTATCATTCATTCCATTCTTATGCTGGAAAGGAAGGGGAAATGCTGTAAGTTCATACGCTTGCCCTTACACGGTCTTTCTGATAATGTCCTTCTCATGATTCTACTAGGTTCCCTCCCTGGTCCAAATAACAAGTCATGTACACAATATTCTGTCCTTTTATAAATAGGATGAGTACCTTCCAGCTGGAGAAATGTTACTGCTTTCAAACCCCTTTTGCTTGAGTGGAGCAACTGCAAATATTTTAAAGATCAAGTTACATGAAATCATTTACTCTTGCGATGCTGAAGTTAAGAGTGTAGATAAAATATATGTAGTACCAAATGGAGGTGTAAGTAGCACTTAATATATTGTTGGCATTGCCTTTTTTTTTTTAGCTGTTTAAGGGCTTCCAGTTTAGTTTTTGACTGTCTGTGAGATATGTTGCACAGTTTGATAGCAAAATTAAGACTTGGTAATGCTTCTGAAAGATATGGTTATTAGAAGAAAGAATCCAAAGGAAAGTGTGGTAGAGTACCTATATTGAATGGGGCCTGGGCTCTTCTGCTTTTGTGTAAGAAATCAGGGAGAAATGCCTTTTGTGGGTATCAGTGATCTATCAGTTGAGTGTAGGCTGTGCTGCTCCAGAGAGGACCTCTCTTCTATCTTATCTGCTCAATGAAGCAAAATGGAAGAATGTCAGTCTTTATTTATTTACAGCCAGGTCTTCTTACCCCCTAAAATATGAATAAAGGGGATAATCTTCTCTGTATTTTTCATTGCTAATATGAGCTGTGGCATATGTGTGACACAGATGGAGTGTTCTTTGTTTCTCCTTCTAGTAACCAGCTTTATCAAATGCCACCTCCTGACTTCCTGATGATCAAGCAATGGCAGTCAGCACAACAATAGCACTTTGTATTTAAATTTCCTTTTAATCCGTTGTCTTTGCCAGCCCGTTACACATGATTTTGTGTTAAATGCTTTGAATGCTCTGGGTGTGCACTTTACAAAGCTCTGTCTCAATTCCTTGAACTCTGTCTATAAATATCTACTTAATCCGTTCTGTTCTGGAGCCCAAGAGCAGACAGGTTTTCTTGTTCACTTTGTACCATCACTTGTAACTTCTGTGACTCTTAAGGGATCTTTATTAAAAACCCAGACTAAAAAAAAAGCAGGGGGAGGGGGTACCAACAAAACCAGACAAACCCTATCATATATCTATCTGTCTCTTGGCTTCCTTTTCTGTCCTCTGGGATTTTTTAATGTGTGTCTCATAAGCCAGGTTATAGACTTTTGGAGGAAGAGACTGCCTGATAAATACATGCAGTTCACTGCACATTGGTTCATCTAACCATTTTGTGCTACTGTAAAGCAAATAACATAAATAACTGTTCTACTGCTGAGTCTTCCCTGATAATTTGTAGGGAAGCTCTTATCTGGGTGTTTTCAGTTTTTGTTTCTCCTGTATGTGTGTATGAAGGTTGCATACAGATGAAATAGGAGACTGATTAACTGGCAGTGTAGAAAAATCAGTGCAACCGGCTACTCTGGCAGTTTGACAACCATTTGCATACTAAACTGAACAAAAAAGGAGCGGTGCTCTTGAGCCTGTTTCAGTCACAGCAGCCTAATGAATTGTCCATAGCTATGGAAGTTATTAAACATAATTTTTGCTCAAGCTTTTTAAAAAATTGTATTTCCTTTAAAGATAATCTGCTGGTGCTTTCGTACAAGAAGGAGGATTTGTTTTCATGGTACTGTTAAATAATTTGAGCTTGTGCCATTTTTTAAACATACTTACATGATATTCCTGTCTGAGATTTCATTTTACAGACAATTTGAGGTGGGTGAGAGAGTGTTAAAAATTGTGTACCAGAAGAGCATTTCAGAAACCTCGTTCACTTTTTTGATTAACATTTAGCTGCCTGTGTTCTCTCCATATGCAGTCAGGGCAACATTTAAGAAAGTACTGTGTTCAAATATGCCATTTCACAGAGGAAAGACAGAGTTTATGAGGGCAAAGGGCAAGGTCATCAATTTGTATTCACTGAATGTGACATATATTACATAAAGAGGATTTGATCAAACCTTTTAAATGTACTTTGTTCAAGAGGTTGAAAGGAATACTGCTATAATTGTCTATATTGTATTGGCATAAGAAGGACAGATGGCTGCTAGAGAGCTCTTCACAGTTTTTCTTTCAAAGGCTTGCAAGTATATGATAAGTGAAATCCTGGTTTTGGATGGGAATGTGTTGATACCAGTAAGATAGATACATCCATCTGCAGAATTTCACCTCATCCAGATACCTTAATGTAGAGCTAATTGATATCATAACTCATGTACTTGGGGTTGTTTGGATTTAAAAACAAAACAAAAGCAAACAAAAAAACAAATTAAAAAAAAAACCAAAACCAAAAAAAAACCATCCAGCCCAACAAGTTATTATTGTCCTTAATTTTGAGACCAAACACATTGCAGGATGGGGATGAATAATTTAAACACACGGATGACCAAGTTTTTGTATCTTGTTGACTGTTGATGGTCATACAGTTTCTAAATGCACTTTTTTGTTATGTCTCATTCACAATGCCATTTTCAAAAACTCTATAATTTGTGGGTTTTGTCTTGCATATACCCATTAACTGTATAGTTAGCTTGTCAGGCCACTTGGAACAAGATTTTATGTTTATAGTAGTGAATTTTCTTTTTCCAAGTTTTCCACACTTTGAGAGTGAATGCATTTGCATTTATTGTGCCTGTGTCCTGGCCATCTGAAATTCTGCAGAATTTTGCAGAGCCTGAAAACCTTTCCCTGTTGAACACCTTATTATTCCACTGGGTATCAGATTTTGTTCTACAATTTATTTTTATCTGTCCTCTTTGTCCAAAAGAATAACTATAACGTACAGGAGAATCTGATACATTTTGCTAGCAGGCAATAACAATAGTTTGGGAAGAGCTTGGGGCTATTCTCCTAGTGCTTGGACATTTTACATCCCTCAGCCACCAGCAGTACATCCTGATTCATTAGGAGACAGTGCAGGGCTAGGCTTTGTTCCTTTTGTAACCTGGGAATGTTCACTTGTGCCCGCTGTGGTTCTTGGCTGTGCAAGAGGCAGCTGCTCCATGCCGAGGCCCTGATGGTTAACAGAGATGGCATCCTTGAGATAATTCACAGTGACCCTGCAGTCCTGGATGAGGTAGCTGCAAATGTGGTCACTGAGGCTCGTGCTGTGGAGGTGTTTATTTCTACATTCTGAGACCTTCAGTGGAAAGGGAGATTCTGTGCCATTTTGGTCTTTCAGGCTGTTTTTTGAACTTGCTGTTCTTTCACAGTTCTATTATGCTGTTACAGAGCTTTCTGCTGGATCCATTATTCTTCAAAGACTTAATTAAATTGTAGTGTAATTAATCTGTCTTCTTAATTTCTGAAATTCTCCTAGTCTGTAGGTAATAAAACAACAAGGAAAGATTCTGTGGCTGCTCAGTTGTGTTACAAGTCTGGGGGAAACAGTATATTCCTTTGATGAAAATAACTTTATACATGGATGGCTGCAACTGTATTGCAGCAAACAAAATCTGCTATGCTGGAACTGATTGAATATTCGTTTTCTATCAGTGGCCTAGAGCAGATAGTTATTGAGCACTGTATTTTAAGTTCAAGTTATTCTTACATGTCACCTTTCCCTCACACTCACCAGCTCTGTATTTCCTAAATTACTTATAATTTCTGTATATGTAATGAATTTCAACAAGTTATCTTTTGTGAGGATAAACCTGTCCTGTTTTCTCTTCAGCCCATTATACGTCCATCCAATTGTAAAAGAATAAATTTAAGGAAAGAGATGTCTGGAATGAGGTGTCTTCCATTTGATTTAACCAGAAGGTTCTGCCATTTCTCCCATATGTTAGCTGTGCTTTCCTGCTACTACTTGAGGCATAGTATTGAATCAGTAGGGTGTTGGCATCTCAGTGTCTCACACATCAAGAGGAAAACAGGTAATTGTTTGAGTGCCAGTCTTTGGAAATAAACAATACTATGTGCAGGATTAAGACACAGCTATATAGCCCGATAGAGATGGGATTCAGTAAAACTTAGATTTGTTTGGTTAGGACTGTCACACACAGAGATCATTCACTTCAGGAAACCTGTCTAAAGTTTGGCTTTTGGGTAAGGAGCAGACAGGAACAGTATGAGCAAAGCCTTCTGCATGTAACCTGTCCTTACTCTGCTTTGTCCATTTGTTCCTTTAACTATATTCCTTCTGATAATTTCAGCAATACATCTTGATTTTACAAACAAAACTTCTGTACAAAACTGTATCTGTCAGCAGTCAAAAGCATGTGATTTCAATTATAACTTTATAAAAAGGTAACATGATGCTTGTGTGCCCTGACAGGCTTATTTTATAAGGTTAAAAAATATGTGTGGGGGGGTTGTTTTGGGTTTTTTTATGTAGCTATTGATAGCAGACGGGAATATAAATGTAACAAAGAATAACTGAACAGGCTCTTTGAATCTGACTTCACAACAAACATCAAAGAAAAATGCACTGCCACCTGTTAACATGGTATGAAAGGTTAGCAAGTGTGCATTGTTCTCTGCTAAATTATTTTGCTCTTTTAAATCAAAGTTAGCTAGTTGAGAGATGATGTTATATTAATAGGTGGCTCTTTTCATTGCATCACTTCTGACTTCTTCATGCTGTTGTTGGGGTGGGAGATACTTTTCAGTTTTATGCTCATTTAGTCTTTCTGAGGCACTGAGCAAGCTGATATAATAGCTTTGTTTTGGGTTTTTTTTTTTAATCCTGCAGTCACTAAAATAAGATATAATTAAGCACTGTGCTTGTAAAAACCATTGCTGATCTTTTCAGTCTGTACTCACTTTTGAGCATGTGTGTGCTAACAGAACTCATAAATATCTTGTGTGATCTGTGGGGGAGGGCAGGAAGGGTGTCATATCTGAAATGCCTCAGGCCAACATGAAGTTTGTTTAGTCTGCACATTCTTTAGTTCAAATACAACTGTTTTTATTGATATGTTTCCTTTGTTTCATTGTATTGTCAGCTCAATTTTCATAACTTTACGTTAGACCTTAAAAGCCTGAAGATGTGGAAGCTTTTCATTGGCTGGCTCTGAGTGCTGTGTTGCAAACCTATGTGTAATTCTGAAGTCTTTGCATGATCAGGGAAGACTGTCACTGATAGGAAGTGCCAGGCTCAGGAAATATGAGCAAAGCCCATAGCGTGACACCAGCAAAGTGTTTTGCTCCAGAATTACCATGTGTGTCAGGCAGAGAGCTGGGATGAAGGCTTGTCTGAGCATCAGAGTGGAGTTGTGGCTCCAGGGGCCCAAGGCTCAGGACAGGGAGAGTCTTCTTTCCTGAAGAGTGGGCAGGACTGAAACTCCCTTTACTTGCTGACTTACAGGTGTCCAAACCTAAATTAGAGGTACTCTGTATTCCACTTCTGGTGTCTGCCGGCAGATACTCTGTCATAGCTGAGAGTGAGTTATTTGGCTTGTACAGCTCAGACATAAATGAATGTGAACTCTCATGTGAAACACTCCTGCTTCTTCCCTTTCTCATTCCTCTGAACAAGGCAGGATTGCATCAAGTTGCCTTTCTCTACTTTCACCATCCATGTGAAATGGAAAGTGTTTGCAGAGAGCATTGTGATAAGAATAAACTGCTTTCTCTCTCCTTCCTGCACCTGAAGTGCAGGAGGGTAAATCTCTAATGCAAACATGAGCTACAGAAGTCAAGGAGGACAGCAGCTTCTCCTAAGCAGAATCTCAAGATAAGCTGGAAGATAAATGTATTTCTTTCTCTGGCCACACTTGGCAGCACAGTAGAGATGGCGAATGACTTGAAGCATATGAAGAAAACACAGCTTCTGCTTGCAAATATAAATTACTTCATTCATGAAAAGGTACAAAAAGTAAAGACCTTGATTTACATGGTTATTCAAGTTATATTAACAGGATAGTGAAGAGAAAAAGTGATGTTTATCTTATGTGTGCAAACCTCCCATTGTTTTCCTCATTAGCCCCATGTAATTTTAAAGTAGCAACACGCAAGTTGCATCCTGATTTGACCTTAGGAGCCTCGCTGTTCAGCTCAGTAGTTTCCCTGTAGAAACAGAAACTGACACTGCCTTGCTGGAATTTTCTTCAATCAATATGGTGTGGCACAGTACAAATTATACAGCAGAATAGTATTAAAGAAAAGCTCATCTCAGTTGGCTAGAGAGACAGATTTTTATTTAAGAGCTTTCAAAATATTTTTTACAGGTGAAATGGGACCCTGTGGAATGATTGGTATATTTTTTTACTTTTATTTTAAGATGCATTTCAGCTGGTTTTAGCAGTGTAGAATTCCTTTGTATTAGAGTCTGTGTAGTAAATAACTGTTACTGTACATCTCAAATGTAGCCATATAACAGTATTCATGCATATATTTCTGTAATTTTTAGAACAAGCCCTGAGAGGTTACGTATTGTGTGAGTGCAAGTCTACAGCAGCCAAACTGTTAATTTGCTTGACTAGAAATATTAACCATACTATATCAAATAACTGCCAGGAACAATTCCCCACCATTCCCTGTGACTTCATTTTAATTGATTTTTTTTTTTAAACTTCCAGCTTCTGAGATTTCGTTTACTCTGACAGAATGTTTATTAAATGTATAAAAAGAAAATTGTTTCGTAAATTGTTTCTGAGAGTGCTTTTATCTTCCGTAAATTGGTGGCTCATTTAACATTTTCCACCTACCTTTGTTTTCCACCCCTGTGCTCTGCCTCATTTGTTTCCTTATTGGATTTGGTGATTAAATACTGATCAGCTGCTGGTCTGATCAGCTGTGCATATTGCTGCCTTTTAAACACTGTTCATAAACACCCTGAGGGCAGGGTTACGTACACAGTGATAAACAGAGTGGGGGTGTTGAGTGGGACCCTTTGATCTGTTTTTACAAATGATGGGGAGCTCCACAATGAGCATTTGCAAAACTGGTCATTGAACACAGACCTCTGTGTTACAGCAGAAATTTGTGACACCCAACTGTCCAAAAGGGCTCTCAGCTGGGAGCTTTACATTGCAGAGCTGGTTTGTGTTCAGGCCTCTGATGCTTAACAGAGAATTGGTAATGTTTTTATTAGGTTTTTTCCTGTCTTGTTCTCTTTTCTTTTTCCTTTAAGATACTTTATTTTCAATTATAATACTGTGCAGTCTGTCATGCATTGCTGTGACAATCCATGAAGAAACATGGAATTTACATATGAATCTAAATGATTCTTTTCTCTTTGAAAAGCAGAGATAACATGTTCAAGTGCTACCTCTGAACAAAAAGAACAAATCAAGACAGTAAAGGAAATCGTGTAAGGATTTAGACAGAACTTTAGTTGAAATATCAGTCTATTTTCTGGGAGATATCATAATATTTTATTTCTGCTTGAAACAATTATTTCTGAGTAACCAAGTTCTCTGAAATCACTGGAAGTGTAACAGGAACAAAAGGGATGTCAAAAGCTGGTATTTTGTACAGTGAATTCATACCTTTTGGTAGATTACTTCCAAGGACAATTTAAATCTCGTTGTTGCTGGCTTGGGTACAGCAGTGCTGGTCTGATAACACTAAGTTCTTTTGCTGTCAAGGTTTCAATACATTGAGATTTCCTTTGAACGTATTAACAGTATGTGTGATAATGAATATTATTTCAGGAATACAGTTGTCTGTTGAAGCACACAATTAGCTTTTTATATACTCTGTTAAGTCATGATAGATACTTTTCAAACTTTTTAAAGTACCTAATTTGATTTCAAGGGGAATTTCACTTCTAAGCTCCTTATTCTATTTTTGTTTGTTTGTTTTAGATGTTTCTAGGCACCTCTGTCTTTAGTGAATTGGGTAGCTTCAAGAAGGCCATTTGGTGGGAGTTATGCATTTAAGCCACTTGATAACCTAAGGAGCAAGGTGTGGTCATGATAAGCACAGTTTCATTTCATTTTGAAGTGCTTGGATCTGTTGCAGATGCTCGAAGGCATTGCCTGGCTCTTGCTTCTAGCTGCTGATGAGTTGGGGTTTTTTACTGTTTCTGTAATGTAAGATCAGGTTCTGGAACATGATATCCTGTCTTTGGCAAATGACCTGCTTTTTATTTACCAAAAATTTACCAAAACTAGAATTTACCAGATTTTGGTAAATTATGTGGTTATCATTATGTGTAGAAAGTAAACACAGAGCTGCTGTTCTCCATCAGGATGGCAGCAGCTGTGGGCATGCAGAATAGAGCAGTATTAGGCACCTCTGGCATTTTACTGACATGTTATTTATTAAATACCACTTCAGATTCAGAAAACTCAATTCTGCTCTGGTAGCATGGTGAGTGCTTGAACAGTTATGGCTCTGCCATTTGCTTGTCTTTGGTAATGTTGTCATTTTTTTATTTTTGGTCTGTCTTTGTTTTTTAGACTTTTCTCATGCTGTGATGTTTAGAAAATGAAAAAATTCCAGGTAACTCTCAGCTCATCTTGCCTACTGTCCTGTCTGGCTGTTCATTCTGACCCAGGTAGAACAGGTGGACACAAACAAGGACTGAAAACTTCCTAACATCAACTTGACAGTGGGATCTTGAAGGTCTTTTACAGCCTAAAGGATTCTGTGATAATAGGGTTTTTCTGTGTGCTGTGGGGAGAACCATTTACACCTTCTAACTTCAGAGCCCAAGTCTCTCACGGGCTTTAAATACAGAACCTTCCTAACCTATGGGCTTAAATTATGTCAAGAGGTCAAATATCTTCCTCACCAATATGTGTTTAATAAAGTAGGTTCTACCATAACATAAATTGATAGTTGCTTATTTTACACGTGTCATTATAGTTGTAGAAATAGGCTCTGTTTATTTGGGTTTTTTCTATAGTTTGAGCAGCTTTCAGGTTTTTTTTCCATTCCTAATTTCTCAGCACAATTGTATTTGATAGTTATATCCTGAATATTATTCCCTACTTTTTTTGTTTGACTGGTAAAAATACTAGCCACGGGAACCACAATAAACATGTTTGTATAGCAACTGGTAAAACTTGAATTGAGTGAGGTTTGTGTCATCAGCTGTCAGAGCTGGAGAAGATGGGTGGTTAACTGAGTAAGTAAAGTGTAAGGAACATTTCTTACCATTAAGCCTTCGAACTCTTACTCAGCTGTCAACACATGGGCACTTTCTGGAGCCAAATTCTCTCACGCTGTGCACTGCCTGCAGCTCGCCTGAAGCTCAACTTTGACTAAAAGTGTTGATTTCGCTTCTTTTAGCCTTGTTCTCATTTAACGTTAAAACCTGCTTAGAGTCTGCCTTTTATTCTGCAAAGTACACATGGATGTATCATCCCTCACACACTTCTGATGTGAAGTTAAGGCGCTCAAAAGATATGCTAGTAATCTTAATGAATAATTGATTAGAGAGAAGTCTGGCAGTGTTAATTGTGAGGTGCAGCTGAGTGAATGCCAAAACAAAAGCTTCTCTAAATGTTTCCGAAAACCTTGTAAAGTCTTTAGCATTGAGCAACAGGGTCAGTGCACTGAAGTGGAATTTAAAGGAGGTTCTTGAATGTAATGGATTTTGACTTCCCTTTGTCATGTGCCTCAGTGCATCATTGATTGAGCACTCATTTGTTAAATCAGCTGTATTTTTTGCCATTTGTCAGAGCATAGACACTTACTGCAGCCTTTTTCCTTCTAAACATGAGTTTCTTGTCTTAATAAATCACAGGTGTAAATTAGTTTTTATCTAAGGAGATCAATTTTTCAAGCAGAAAGGTGTGTGAAGATGGCCACAGAGAAACATATTGAGAGCTTTTATTTTCTTAACTATTAGGAGGGAAGGAAAAGATCAGGGATACATTTTAGCTGCAACATCGATAATTCATGTCTTTAAATTCAGCTTCCAGCAAAATCCTCAGAAATGATTTTATTTGGAAAGCTCTAAGTGGTGTGCATTGAAAGAGTAGTTCAAGGTACCCAGTGTTGAGTCAGTTCGTTGAGAAATGAGCAAAGGAAACCCCAGGGTTAAGGAACAGTGTCCTGTATGTTAGCAGCAATGAGAGATGCTCTCTGATTAGTGGAAAGGCTAATTACCTGGGGTATGCAGGACCATTGTAGGTGCTATGCATAATGAGAGTTCTGACAGCAGAGCAGAAGAAAGAAGACCTTGAGAATATGCCAAAAATACACCTTTATGTAAGCAGATGCTATTACCCTTGGAAGAGAATAGTCACTTACCCAGAATGACTATTGCTGCTAATTATAAGAATTCTGTGGATGGGCCATAAAGTTCTGAGAAATGTACTCTTATGGTATTTAATACAGCAATTACTTGTCAAATCTGGAAATGTTCATCTTGATAATCATTGCTTGCTGGATAAATGACCAAAGCAGATTTATTTGCCAATTGTCTGAGTGAGTTGCCAGTAGTTGTGAGGGACTGAAGACAAGCTAATGTTGGGAGTTTTTTCAGTGTTGATACTAGTAATGGAGTTAGAAGGTGTTTCTTGGTCTCATGATTAAGTAAGAGTTATCGAAAAAACATATATATGACAAAAAAAATGCAGAGAACCTCTGTGTCCTTCTAAGTATAGGCTTAAATGTTAGGTACTTGGAAGTCAGCTCCTTGAAGGGTTATAGTTTTAATCTTTTTGGAAAAGATTTTGAGGTGAGACAGAAAAGAAAAGAATGAGCCTCAAGAAGACTAGGGAAGGGGAAAGTCGGTCATGTTGACAGAAGAATTTAAAGCTTCTCATTAGCATAGAGTTTAGCACTGTTACTGCCTAGATGTAATTAGAGTGAAGAAGGATGGAGAAAAAATCCTCAGCTCTGACAACACCTCTTTTAAAAAACAAACCTTCCTGCTAGGGGCAGAATGCCTCCTTTCTCTGGGAGGAGCTGTAGTTGCTCAGCAGCATGGTCAGGCTTGGGTCCCTCATGAGCAGCACTGTAAATTTACCGCGGAGTAAATTTAGATGTAGATTTGCTGGTGAGTAGAATGACAGTGTATTTTCAGTGAATCATGATAAGCAATTAAATTATGACTATGATTTGATAAGTATGTTTTATTTTGCTGGCAAGTGCTCTGCGGTGATGCCTGCTAACACTGCAGAGGTTGCCGCCCCCCCAGCAGAGCCCCTTGCTCCTAGAGCCACTCTGCAGGTAGCTTGCAACTCAAGCAGCTGTTTTCATTTTGTTACTGTCAGGCGCTGGGGACAGTTTCCTTTCTTCTCTCTCTGGCTCCCTAGGCTCTATCAAAAGTGTGAATCTGAAACAAAAAAAAATAAAGCTTCAGTCCACATCTTTGCTCAGCCTTTACATGTACATTTTCCTGTTTTGAGTTCTTTTAAACTGCAGCTATCAGAAAGAATAAAATAGTGCATCACCTAGTCAAGTATTGAAGTGATCTTCCAAGCAGTTTTCTTCTCCCTGAAGCCAGACAGCCAAAGCTTTTTATTACTGACTGACTGAACTTCCTGTGTCTGTCTGTCTAGGTTGCTAGGCCACCTCATTGTCATGATTTGTGATGTTTGAGGCTTTTGATTGTAGGCAAACCAGAAATGCTAATTTAAGTATAATATTTACATTTAAAAACCCCTCTTACATAAGATATATAAAAAATATCTCAGCAGTTTTATCTTTTGTGTGTGTTCATGTAAAGCTCTAGTAGGTATCTGGCAAGCAATCTTTCAACTCTTCGCTTCATGAGCCTTCTCAGTAAAACATTGTGGTTAAAAAAAAAAAGTCTTTAGATAGCTTGTAACTTAGGAATGACCATCCCAAGTTATTGTTACTTTGAGTCTTACAGGATGGTTATTTTTGCTCCCTGTATGAGGTAGCCTGATGTCCTTTGAGTCTGATCCAGAAATGAGAGGGATGATGGCATTGTGGCCTTTTAGTAATAGAGCCTTGATTTGCCCGTTGGGGTGTTGTGCCAACCTGTATTACATGCATTTGCCTTGCCTGAACTGCTTTATAGAAAATAAATGAAATAGTTGTGTGTAGTTGAAAATAACCAGAACCGTTATTTTTAGCTTTGTCACCCGTGTGAGAGTATACAGTAAGACTTCAGTGAAAACAAACAAACAAACATGAAATTGGTGCTTTTTCACGTGGAAATTGCACTTAAAATGAAAAGGGCTGACAATAAACTGGTAGCAAATAAACTGGTGGGAATGGATCTGTTCTCGGAAGAAACATGCTTTTCATACTTAGGCAGACAGGAGGTGTGTTTCTCATTTTCAAGCAGAACCTATATTTAACACCAAGATGAGGCAGTTTAACTCTTCCATGTTATGGGTATTGAAACTGCCCTGTAACAGTTAACTATCAGTTATTATCAGGTAATAATGAGCTGAGTGATGAGTTAGTTTTATGATTTTTCACAGTGGTAGATCACAATGATGTGTAATGTGTTATTAGGTTGCATATCCCTGATTTATGGTAGATCAATGAGGCAAACAGAGCATCTGAGAACTGCTTTGAAAATTGTGTCTGTTATTTATCTTGGGATGAGTTAAATCTTGCTGCTCTCCCTGCTATTCCCATATTCAGGGTAGGGATAGATAGCAAGTGATTCAGTTCAGTGTTGTACAACTTCTGTGGAGAAGTCCATTCTGCCACCCACCAGGTGAAACTGCTAATGAAAAGTTCTAGGTACACAAAATAGGCACAAACAAATCTCTTGGTTCAAAAATCCTAGAAAATTTCAGTAAAAATCAAAGGGATATGTTTTGTCCCTTCAGATAATGAGGCCCTGCAAATGTGTATGGCGTGTCATTTAACTGAGTAATTACAAGGGATTCCACTTTTTAAAGGAATATATTCTTCTTGTGGAATGAGAATTATTCTGGGTCCAGAGGACTGAAGCTTTTGTAAATATAAGTACACAATTGGTCTAATCCAATACTGTGGACTTCCAGCCTTGGCAGTGGGTCTTTGGGAAGAGCTGGGGCAAAGCCTGAGGAGGAGTCACAGAGGAGCCACCTCTGGAGCTGTGGTTCCCTGAGGACAAAATAGACTGAAGGCTCTTGCTCTGAGAAGAGGAAGGTAGAAATCTTGGATAACATCTTTTAGTTGTTCTCTTGTTTTACTTCCTGTAAAATAGAAACACCTTCCAAGTTAATGCTGTCTTGTCATTTGAGCTTTTAAGAGCTGAAATCAAAAAAAGCCTTTGTTGTGGGGGCTGTGAGGGAAATATTTTCTCTTCCTTTGGTTCCAGTCTCACACCCCAACTCCCTTCCCAGCCTAGACGGTCTCTGCTAGACTAGGACTCTTTTGTTTTCAGAAACAATTTTCCCCCTCTGGAAATATTTTGTTATGTTACTGAATCAAAGATCCACATTTTGGGGCAGATGATTTAAATGCAAAACTACTATTCATATCAGACAGAGGAAAAGCAGCCTCCTTCTGATAGCAAGTTGAAGCAGCACAAACCATACAAGAAATTGAAGTACAAAGCCAAGTTTTGTTTGCTGCCCTCCTCCTTCCTTTTTTTTTTTTTT
>WBMY01012569.1:680181-690242 GCA_013397315.1 Donacobius atricapilla
TCCCTGTTCTTGTCTGTTTTCTTGTTTGGGTTTCTTGTATTCCTCTGCCTTTTTTACCTTTCCACTGTCACTTGAGCAATAGTGGGATACTGAATAAAGGCACCGGTCATTTCTTAAATGTGAGATCTGTACCTAGTGAATAACACACCAAAAATGAACATGTTTGAAGCAGATGGATTGAAAAAAAATAAATCACAAGATGCTCCAAGGGTCATATGGCATTGATAACAAGAATGAGATTTTGGCCCATTCTACCACATATGAGAACCTGCCCTGCATTTTCTTGTTGCAGATGTGCATATTCAGCGCTTTAAAATGTGTATGAAGTAGACTGCGTGTTCTGTGGGGATATTCAAAACAAGGCGGAAGTTTTGTGCTGCCAAACCTGTGTTTGAGCAGTAGGCTGGAGGAGGGGTATCTGAGCATTCAGAAAACCACAAAAAGATGTCACTAGGAGAAAATAACTTTTTACTGACTGTACAGAATTTGCAAAATGGCAGATATTTAGTGTAGTCTTGCTGAAGTGCATTTGGAATTAGAATTGAGAAGCAACTTTTTCTGCTATGAAATAATTTTGGAATTCTTTAAATAGGATAAAGTTTCTTTTGTAAGTAAATGATCTCAATTTAATCAGTTAGTTTAAATGGAATCACATTTCTGTGGTTTGGGGGTTTTTTAACCTTAGTGTGCTGGAGTGTGTAGTTATGATTTCGAGGTAGTTATTTTATTATCTGCCACAGAAAGGTGGTTTATGGTCCTTTTTCCTTATTCACAGTCATTAATAACATATTCAACCCATGAACGTTCAGCGATTTATGCACACTTGAGCTCAGCTGAATACTGTAATATCCCACTCTAGCCATTAAAAACAGTTATCACAAGATAATGTTAGGTCAGAATGCAGAGTAGGCTGGTTAAATTGTGTTATTGATTGCTGCTTTCTGAAGATTTTCCTCAGTTTTCCTCAGTGTTTAAACCATGTGCTTTTTCTTGGCTTCTAGAAAAGCAGGCCTGGCAATGTAATCTGAATTGAGATGTCTTGCTTTTGATGCCAGGTTGGAAGTTCATGTTTATATAGTTTACTTTCTTATATGAGTTACCTCAATTTGTCTAGTTCCAGGTTTTTTGAGGAAAAGGGTGCATCTTCAGTTGAGTCTTCTAAAGTGGAGTATATGTACTCATCTACTACTGATGTTAGTTGTTTCTATTAGTTAAATATATGCATGCACGACTTTTTTTCTGGAATTAATGCAGATGTAGAAAGCAAGAAAGATTTGGGTTTACTACCGGGTTTTCAATCAATTTGGTTTGTGTGTGTCCTGTAGACATTTTGTAGTCTGCCACCCACCCTCCCCAGGGGGTGGATTGGTAGTGTACCAGCTGGTGCATTCTGTTTGTAAAATGTGAGATAATCACTCCTGTAAGACCACAGCCATAATGTCTGCAGAAATGTATCTGGGAACACTTGAAAGGAAGTAATAAATACAAGTACTACCTTTTTTTTTTTTTTTTTTTAATGTTTTCTAGCCCATTCATGAGGATCTGCGTATTTTTTTAATAATGCCATTGCTTTCGCTAAGGCATGCATTAAGTTTCTTCTTCAAGAATAAATTTATTTGATACTGAACTTGCTGGATTCCTAAGAAAAGAAATCCTTTTCCCCTCCATGTAAACTGTGGTATTTGACTCCTCTTGAGTATATGTTCATTATCTTAAAATGGAAAAAACATCTCTCCTCCCTGGGCTCAGAATCAACATTATTGTTGAATTTTCAGGCCTAGGAGAATACTGGTTGCACTGCAAGCAAATAATTTTTTGATCTATATGGCTGAGGAAACGGTTCATTTCATACAAAAAGGGTTAATCATATTACCCCTTTTTAAATACCACTTTGCTTTGCCCTTCCTGCGTTTGCAGAAGAAGACACAATCAAATGGCAGGCCTGCGTTTTTGTTCCTTTTCAAAAATCCCTGACAAGCCCATGACACAGGCTACTGCTGTAGCTGTACATTTCTATTCATTATTGATGACTTGGGGCCAGGCAGGCAGCACAGAACACAAGCAATATAGATTACCATATTGGGGGCTGGGTTTGGGGGGTTTGTGTCTATGCATAGGCTTCTATGCATTTGGGTTGGGTTTGGCCTTAGAAATACTCAAAGCTGAGTGGAAATCCTACCTGAGAATAACAGTGGAAACAGATTAAATGAGCTTTGTCATACATTTTATTAAAACAATTCAGGGCACTTAGACTAAACATGAAAAAAGGAATGTATGAGCTCTCTTGCTCTCAAACTAATTGACAATAGCTTAACTTTCCAGCAGACTTGGGAATTATCTTGAAGGATCCTGGGGGATTTGGAGGGCATTTCTCACCTTATAGAGTGCAGGTAGCACTTCGGCTGAGACATTTGTCTGATAAATCCAATGTAACCTATCTAATTCATAACAATAATTACAGACAAACTATGCTGTTGGTTTGATTTGGGGTGAGGGGGATAGTATCTCATTTCATGGATACTGCAGATAAAACCTGCATTTTGGGGGAGTAGAGAATTATGCCAGCACTTTAGTGACAAGTTTTAGGTAGCATTTCTGAATAGCAGGTCACCAAGAGACCTTTGCAATGCTAGAAAGTATTTTACTACTACTGGTACATAATTAACCCTTATAGGTTTTTATTGGCACAAGGCTCCTGCGCATTGTATATTTTTTTTTTTCTTGCTTGTGTCAAGGAGGGGTTTTACAGTGTTTATACTTGCACTGGTTCTTGGCTTGAAGAAGAATGAAGGAGATCTGAGTTTATTTAAACATAGTGTTTATGTTAACAAAATGTGCTTTGCTTTTTGTGTTGGTGGCATCTTTATACAGAACCAGTTCTACTTAAATAGTTTTCAATTACATGGAAAGCTATAGAAAGAAATAAGTAGAATCAATTTTGATAATTGCTTATAACTTCTCATTTTTCTAGAATTTACCATAGCTTTTCTCTCAGGTTTCTATAATCATTCCTTTATGCTTCTGGGTTTTTTTACACAACTGATCATCATGGCAAGAAAAGTAAATGCAAAGATTAGTTCATTCGAAGTTTCATTAATTCAAATCATACTGTGTCAAAATAATTTTTTAAACATGGACCAGAATAAAATAGTGTCTGTTAAAGGGTGGTGAGGTCCAGTCCCAAAGAATGATGAAATAGTCTTGTGAGGACCTTGCCTGTTAGTGCTGCGATTGGGACTGTTTCAATTCTGTTTAGAACCCTTTAAAGCAAGGCTGGTGTAAAGCATAAAAAAAGGCATCCTTTTCCTTTGGGAAGGAGAAGCAAGAAGCCTTCCAGTGGAGGAGTGGCACTTAGCTACTCCAAAAAGCAGTATTAATCAAAGAAGAATGTTGACTTACTGTCTTCCATCCAGTTCTGTGAGTCTGGCTTCTTTTGTTGGGACTTAGTACTCTTCAATGTGTCTCAAAATACAGAATCAACTCTCTGGCTAATTGAACAATACAATAACTTCTGTTCTATGAGATTGTTTTCCCTGGAAGGTCCCACAGCACCATCTAGTGCCATCCTGTCCTAGTGCCACATGGCTTTGTGGGAGCAGAGGTGCTGAGGCTGGCATGCTTTGCTGGGAATGGCTTCTTAGTAATTTAAATTAAGATTTGCCTATGACTTGGCGTGGATCCAATTACAGGGAAAATTTAGATTTTCTTTAACTTTTTTCTTCAAGAAAACAGACTTAAAAATATGGTCAAATTTACCTTTTCTTGTGAAACATATTTGTTGCTGCTACTGCATTTTTGTTTTCTATGTACAAAACAGAGGAGAAACTGTGGCACATCCTTAACACTGCTGTAATATACCTTGCACTTGAAGTACGCCCCAACACATGTAATTAGGTTTATGATAGCCTTATTATATCTTACACCCTTTTTTGAGGAAGGGCTGTGCTTACAGCTAGACACCTTAATCCTACAAGCTCTGTGCCTTTCCTCCTCAGTCCCACCAAGGTCATGCACATGTGGTGTAGAACCTGCTTGCAGTGATAGAAATTACAGGATTGTGTCCAAGTGATTTTTGCGAAGACAAGGGGGTCACTCTGAAAAGAGTATGGGTGTGATTGAAAAGTTCCTTTCTCACTTTTATGTCACCTCTAACCAAGGTCCACTTAATGCCAGTGTATAAATTCCCTGTCATTAGTGATCTTGTTCTCTGCTGATCCCCCATGAGAAGTTGGTTTGAATAGGAACAGATAGTGGTTTAATCAGCTGGAATTAGGAAAAATATTTGCACAGGATGAAGTTCTAAAGGGCTCCATTGAGGTGGAAGGTAAAGGGGAGGAAGAAAGTCTTAAGGGCAGGAGTGATTGTCAGCAAAAGCAACTGAAGAGGAAGTGGGAAGAGAAAAATGTAGCTCCAGCAGGCTCGACAGTATCCTTGAACTCACTGGAGATGGTAACAAGACAGCTGAGATAAATGCGTTGCACGAAAGAGGGGCAAGAAAATGTTGCAGTAAGGGGTTACAAGTTTGGTGGATATGGCTTGATCTTGTTCCAGAAAGGTGAGCAAAGGCCGGCTGGAATCTCCTCGGTCACACTCAGAGCCGTGGAGCTGCTCTGGAGAGGTTGCAGCACTTGCAAAATGCGGCCAGAAGCAGCACCCAGGATCCCTCGCACCTGTTGTAGAAGCTATTCACACCCTGCCAGCCACCTCCCACCTAACTGATGCTTTCAGGCCGTTTGATGGAAGTGGTCATTTGCAACTCTGACTGAAACTTGTGTTTTGTGCATCATTCCAGATATTACTCCTGTATCACCTGCGAAGCAACATGAAGTTTTCATAGTTGCTTTAGAACTTTAGGGTCATTACTGCTGTGTTCTGAACTATTCTGTTGCTGTGTAAGAAACAAATTTCTAATGTGTTTAAGATGCCCTCTGCTGGGAAAGCCGGGCAAACTGGGCTTATCTCTAGTTTTACCTTTCTGAAATATTCTTTTCTTATTCTTGGTTTAATGCTCAATCTGATACCAGAAACTCACCCCTTAACCTTACTGAAAAAGTTGCTCTCTCCTTTTGGTTTTACTCTTTACACTTTATCTGTGACAAGTATGGTAGTGTTACTGCTGGTAGTTCAGATCACGGTATTTCTTGTTTCTCTGATCTGTTTTGTTGAAAGAACTGAACTCTGGCTGCTCACATTCCTTTCGATTCAATTTTTTCACACTTGTGTAAAATGTAGGCAAGAGGAACATCTGCAAATAGTAATTATTAATAAATACTGGAAATGTGTTTGATTTCTACTGTTATCTGATGCTGGTAAGCTTTTTAACATCATCTCATCATTCTTTTTTTTTTTTTTTCCGAATTAACGTTCATTTTCACAACTGGGGGCACTAGATTAAAATAACAGAAGAAATGTCTGGAACAACTCACCAAGCCCACTGTATAATCTCATAGTTGATATGAAATCTGGTTTATTTTTCTCCCTCTGATAAATCAAAAGCCATTTTGATGTAGTGCCTCTAATTTTACAGTTTTGTTATTAAAATCTAATAATGGCCTACTTGGATGAGTTACAGCTAACATTGTGGTATTTATTTATAGTTGAATTAGGGTTACATAGAATTGTATTTTAGATTTTGCATTGTAGTTTGTTATCTTGGTGGGGTACAATATTTATCATTTTACAAAAAATGTGTGAACTTCATACTATTTTCAATATCTTTTCAGATTTTCCTATTATTTGTTATGGGGAAAATGGGTGTAGTAGGCATCCTAAAAAGCATCAGTTCATAAGCATTTGTTCTCCCCAGCTTTCAGAACAGTCATTTCATATAGAACAAGACATAAAGAGCTAAATTACGTATTTTATTTTGAATAGTTGTAGTTGTATAAGCCTTCTCAGAACCAACAATGTCATTAGAGTAGCTGACAGAAAAGGAATCCATAGTCGGAGCTTTACATTTGAAATTATTTTGAAGATAATTGATTTGGAAAACAAAAGGCAAGTAATTATCTGACATTGGGAGCTTCTGTGATATCCATGAGGGAACAACACAGGGACACAAGTTGCATCTTGGGGAAATGACTGAATTTACAGGAATATGAGAAAGCTGTAATTTAACCTCTGAGATTGTAAGAGATAAAACCAAACATTTGTCATTTACATGAGGACAAAGTTAGAAACAGGAGGGAAACATGTTTTATTGTGGAAATTAATTTTAACATCTCGATCAACAGAACTTTGTCATCTCTGCTGCCATCTTTAAGTAAGGCAAATGAACAGCTTGTATAGCCACGCTTACAAAAATATTAAAAGCTGTTTAAGAACCCATAAAAAGATTATCTTTCAGTGAGGCTCCTGCAGCCACTGGATCCAAATACTAAAGCAGTGAAATGTTTTTGGAATAATTTCAGTTACAAACTTGAAATCTTCATGCTCAAATGATTTAGTACTTAAAAACTGAGATATGTAAAATTCACAGTTGCCTCTGCACCTGTTATCAGGCCCTTTTCTCTTAGGCCCCTGTTGCATTCAGTGCCTACTTGTGGTTTCACAAGAACTTGGTCCCAACCTGACTTCTAGTGGGTTTTGCCTTTCTGGTTTGGAACCACGTGTGTATATTTAGCGTAGGGGGTTTTATCTTGATCTGTGGTGTCTGTCATGAGGTTCTGCATAGTTCTGAAGCTATGTGGGGACAGGTGGAAGAAAGGAGAAGGCAGCTCATTTCTGAGGATTTTGGTATGTGAAAGCTGTGCTTTAGCAGAAGGAATCATTCTATATATGATATCTAAAGTTAAGATAACTGCAAAGCAGTCTGACATGGGAGTACCCTTTAAATCAGTTTGTTCGAGATGACGAAAAATGTGGTATCACAGCTAATAAGCAGTGTGTTTACTCAGGGGTGATTCTGTGAAGTGGAACTGTGGAGCTGTGACCAGTCTGAGGGGTGAGGGTAGCGGGATTCTTGTGCTCCCTGATTTGAATAGACTGAGAGTTGGCTCTAAGTGCTGCCGTGATCTTTACAATTTCTGTCAAGTTCGTGAAAACACTGAATATTCAGCTTTTCCATCTTTAGGAGTGCCCACTTTCTTGCTTTTATTTTTTTTTTTTTTGGAGAACATTCTATCAGAGCTTTGGTATTAACTGTCCCATTGCTCACAAACATGCCTAATTCAGAAGCACTTTATAGAGGCAGGGTTCTCTTTTTAAAATGTGAAACATTGTAAAGTTTTCTGCAAACTTGTTAAAAATAAAGGAAAAAAATTTGGAAACACACTTCCAAACACAAAAACAAGGAGAAAAAGAAAAGACATAAGAAATGGAAATAATACATATTTTCACATAAAGTTTTTCTCTCGTAATCATAAAAACTATAGTTTTGTGTTTGGAACATTTGTTTGTTTATTTGTTGGTTGGGTGATGAGGTGAGGTGTGCGGGCTGTGTTTTTTTGTTGTTATTAACTCCATCCTCTAACCAACTGAGCTAATCTCTTCTTTTGGTTGATTTTTTTTCCCCATAAACTCTTGAAATAAAGTCATTTGAGAAATATTGCTGCACACAGAAGACTGAGTTTTGTTTCTCATTTATGCTTGTCTTCTGATGAAATTATCCAGTGTTTATAAACTTTTTTCTCACACCTTACCCTATCAGTAGCGTGCAAATGCTGCCCAGTAACTTTTATATAACACTGCTTACATTTCTGCTTCTTTTGTGTCCTGCTCTGAGGAAGCATTCAGGAATGAGTATTAAGCATGAGTAGGTAACTGAGATCAGAAAATATACATTTGTGTATTACACCTTTGTTACAAAACCTTTTTTTCCTTTCTAGCCCTGGTTCTTTAGACAAATCAGACATGACTTTGGTTAAGGTTTTTCTCACTAGCAGTTGCCACATGTGTGTCATACTGATGACCGGTAAGAATGATGAAAAATGGCCTAGGAAATTTGTGGGTAAAGGAAATGAAGGAAACTTCACATGTATTTCATGCCTCATTACAATAATCCCTACTTGTCTCCTACCATGTGTCCCTCTGGATCTGTGCCCACCTCTTCCTATTTGCATAATTTCCTTCTTAATGATTTACCACCATAGTTTCAAATTCATTAGGTGACTTCCCTTCCCTATCTGATTGGCAGCCAATTCCATGTATTGATTTTATATATTCTTTTGAAGGATAAACACCTCTTAATACCCGCTCTACAGCAATGCTGTACTGGATGAAACCTATAAAAAACCTTAGCAACTTGATCTAATCAAAGCAAATAACAATTAAATGGATCTCCAAGTACAACAATCCTTGTTGTTAATATGTACATTTATGTATGTGCTTGCACACACAAACCTGTATTTAAACTCTCTTAAATAAAATCAATTTCATGATCTTTACTTTAGGGAGATATTTCCAAATATTGGACTCTTCAGACTCCTATGTTATATCAGTGTCTCATGTCAGTCTGAGATTTTTTTTCCTGCCCTTTCCACTAAAATCATTGAAATATATTCAGTCAGTCTTTCACATCAGAGGTGTAAATGGATTTCTTGAAAGTTTTTCTGCAGATAGCAAACGGCAGTCACTTTACAACTTTGACTCCATTGTGGGCATCAGTCGGGAAGCCTAACACTCCCCCCAACTTTGAAGATGCTAAAACTGTGTAATGACCTTGCATTCTCAAGGGCAGATGCTCAGCTTTTGCTGGAAGTGCTAACCTACAATCTGTTTATCTCTATACACTATGTATTTGACAGCACTTGCCTGGAAAGCAAGGCAGGGAAAAGCATCAAATTTAGTTCCATTTTCCTCTCTGATAGTCTCAGTGGACTTAGAAACGGTCATCTTTATTTTAATTTTTAGCTCCCTTTGTGCTTCTCAGCCAGTTGCAATCTTAGAAAGTAGCTACAGTGCCAGTGTCAGAATATTCTCATCTTCGTGAAGCCTCTGCCTGGAGCATGAGCTGGGCTCTGGAGCAACTGTTTTCTTCCACATTTTCTTTATTCTTAGTGAATCAGACTTTAACTTCAAAATGTAAATTGTCTCCTGTATTTTCTGTCAGTAGGCTTTAGACTCAAAGTGCTCTATTTGTTATTCTTGAGTGGGTATGAATTGAGATGCATCACATAATGCTCACAAGCACATTGAGGAGCATGTTCCTAATGAAGAGGTAATGTGTCAAAGCAAGGTGCTGTGTGCAGGGAAAGGTAATGCCTTTTGTTAGATACACCATGGTCGGGTAAGCCCTTCTTTATATCTGGGGCAGGAACCTGAAGAGAAGGGCTTCGGCACACTAAAGCACATCAGTGTTTTCAGGTTAACGTATGAATGGGTTTTACATTCCCAAAGTTTGTTCTTTAGCAGTTCTATCAGTTGGTTGGGTAACAGAGGTTCCCTCCCTGAATAAATCATGCTTTGCTTGCACCTGTAAACCATCACAGCCACCACTGCACTACTGACTGAAGAAAAAAAAAAACACCCTTGGTTTTAAATGTAATCCCTGTGGTTTTTCAAACTGGCACTCTTTATCAAAATAAAACATTAACATCAAATTACTCTGATTCAGCAACAGCATCTGTTTTTTAATATTAACTTGTCTATTCTGTCAGGTAATTGTTTGGCTTCCCAGGGAATTGTGTGTGTTGCAAATGGAAAAGTTCAACCTTGTAAATCCTTTCTGTGGTGAGGCAACAGGAAATCCACTTCTGATTATTAAGATCACCGGGTTTAATAGCAAAATTTAATAACAAATTGCTAAAATTGACCTTTTGAATGCTAGATTTGCAGCATGCTCAGTCAGGAATCTCTTTATGATGTATGGGAGGATTCTCTTGCTCTCCACTTCCAGAATTACAAGAAGTGTTACTGTCACAGAGGTGCAGTTTCCTTTCCTGGCACATGCTTTGAATTAGTATTGCCTCTTGCCCACTGTGTTAATATGGGCAATCTTCTGAAGTAATTAAGTAGCAAGTCGCAGCTCCCATCCCAAGGAGGAGGGACACCATCTTGATTTATCAACAAGAAAAAGATTGCTTTGCTTTGCTTTGGTTTTTTACCTCTGCCTTTTTTTTTTT
>WBMY01012569.1:690268-779143 GCA_013397315.1 Donacobius atricapilla
TAACATATAAAACCATGCTGAGGCGTGAAGCACATAAGAAATAGCTGATGGTGCTGAATCAATGAGTTCATTCAGGTTCAGAGGAGAGCTGGCTTTGCTCTCGAGCTGGCAGTGTGCTCTCTTCTCCCTACACTCAGTGCTCAGTTGGAGTATGGGATGCTTTTGGAGCATCACCTTCTGCTCCATCCCTGCTCCTCCTCACTTGTACAAAAACCTGAAGGTGGGACCCTGCTGCAGTGGTGTTCTGCCATCCCAAAATTAGAGGAGGTTAAGGGACCACTCAGGCACTTGGTAATGTCTGATTGTATTTGAGGTGTGCAGTGTTGGCGCTGTTCGTCACACAGACACACACACACACCTTGGTGAGAAGGCATGAACTATTCATTTAAGAAGATCTGACTCCATTTTATAGTATTTCTACAAAGGCCAGGGATTGGGGGAGAAGGCTGACACTTCTCCCCATCCCATTGGTCAAAACAACTGACCATCAACTGTTCATATCTCTAAGAACAGGAATGAAAACTTTCCTTGAATTTATGAAAACATTGCCTCTGTTTACATCACCTGTGTGTGAGAAACAACCTAAATCATGAAAACTGTGAAACAGACAGAAGGATGAAAAAAATCAGGGTGACACTGTAGCTGTCAATGGGGAAAGGGGAAGAAGGACAAATCTGGCTCATGTACTCTTAGCAATTGTCCCTAAAAGCTGGAGTTCAGTTGCTCTGATGAAATGACTGTGTTGTCCCTACATTACACAGATCTTGCAGTCAGTTCTTCCTCATAGATTCTGCTTGATGCAAGTGTCAGCCCTTGATGCCTCCTCCCTTCCACAACTTCTGTTTTTCCCTCTCCAGCTGCTGTACTTGAACACCTATATTTCTTCATATCTGTTACCTGCATTTTGGTCTAGACCTCCTGTAAATAGTGAGTGACTCCCTGAAGCAATTCTTACTGCTTCGGCTTCTCTTTTCAGTCTTTTATGATCTATCTCGATTGTGACATTTGCAAAAAGATAAATTATTATGGATAGCTGGGCTGTGGGGCAGTCAGATATGGCATGTATTATTTATTTTGAAATATGTTCTTAAATTCTGCAGAGCCTTCAGTTTGCACAGCCTAACTGTTGCCTCGCTGTCCTTCCTGTCTGCTATAATTTGTGGCATTTATTTGTTGCATTTTGTTTTAGGAACATAACAGGAACTCTCTGTGGCTGATAGTCTGTCTGGATCTGTGATTTTTTTGTGGACCCAGAAAGCAAATACAAAACTAGTTGTTTAAGGATTTTCTTTATATTTTCTTCCAAGAGATTGAAGTAAAGCCATGTTACTCAAGGTTAAGTGAAAAGTAGGGGATGATTTGGATTCAACTGTTTTTCACTTGTAGCTAAATAAAACATAAAATAAGCACCCTTTTAGATAAATGTGAGCGTGTTTTGGACCTTTGTCCTTTAAAAGTAAAGTTTGTGAATAGCTGAGAAGCTAGCTATTCTTGTGACCTATCTGGATGAAGAATAGTTCTGGCCTAGAGAAGTTCTGAGCCAGCTCAATGAATTAGCATGCATTAAATGATGGAATCACTTTATTGAGCAATAATAAAATATTGAAGTCAGATGGAAGGATGATGGGGAATTGCTATTTGCAGCTATGAAAGTGATGCATGTCATGTTAACTCCCAACCCAAACAACTCATTCTAAGATTTGCTTTCATGAAACTTAAAATCCTCTATTTTGTCCAATCATCAGCTTTAAACCTGTTCCTTGTCAGTGAAGACAACAAATCTTTTTGCTTGCATCTGCCTGGGGGATGTGGAAAGCCGAGGTGGTCCTGTGTGATTAAATTAGATGAAAGACTTGCCTTCTACCAGTGAGACATGAAGTCTAATCAAGTGAAATGAGTTTTGAGATCTCAGCTCATTTCCTTGGGGAATATCTGCTTACATTACACAGTCACGACACCTAATTCATCACAGTTGATGCAGCTTTTGCTCAGAAGAGGACCTGGGACTGGGTGGCATGGGACTTGATCAAGTCTCCCCCTAAGGAGGAGCTGCTTAGTGAAGTTAAGATACAGCACACTGAGGGGAGAGCATTAATATATTTTTTTTAATAGATGATCCATGTTTCTGTATATCACATCTTTTAGAGCAGAGGGGCTTAGGTGCAAAAAGGTAAAAAAAGGTGCTTGGTACTGACTGTAGTTTATAAAATGATTGCTGTATAAATGTTAAAGAACATGCTCAGTGAGGAGCGAAGTTGAGCTTCTTACTTAATTTCTATGATGTTAAATGATGTCTGTGTATTTCCATGCGCTAAGGTAGGAAAGTAAAGATTTTCTACCACCCTGACTAACAGACTGTTTTTGTTTGTCTCTTCCAGGGTATTGTTATAACTCCACTTCTACTTTTGCTTTTTGTAAGTATCATGATTTTAATAAATATTTTACTGGGTAATCTTGCACCTATTAAACATTGTATTTAAGATCCATTCATTATCTATAAATAATGAAGAAGATTTTTCTGATCAATAATGTATCATAGTGAATGTAAACGCTACCTACACTTCATTCTAAGAGGACCAAAAGCTGTTGCCCTTACAGAAGTATAAAATCATATGCTGTTAGGCTGGGTAAAAGATAAACACTTGCCAGGTTGGGGGATAACTCAGGAGAGCTCTTGGAGAGTTTTTACTTGCTGGAGCTGGACAGGATTGTACTGATCTGAAGTGGATGAGAATAACTGGAAAAGCACTATTCAGATAAACAGAGCCTTGCTTTTGGGCAACTAAGCCCATGGGTATTTTTGTGGTAGAGGTTAGCAAGACAGATGACTGGAGCCCCTGTGCATCACTAAATGTAATGCTGCTTCATTCCTGTTAGTTCAATTGTTACCCTTCAGTGAGGGCCTTGGATCCTTGCAGCTCATGGTAGAAAGAAAGGGGGGAGACCAAGCTTGATCTTCATGTTTTATAAAGGCATGGATATTAGCATGCAATGGAGAGACTTTTGTAGGTGGGTGGGGGTGTTTAGTAAATCCCTTGTCAGATAGGAAGTCTTGGTGCTTGAGGATTTGCTGGTACAAATGGTGTGATGTGGTGCAAATTGCTAAGGCTTTGTGAAGAGCAGCGGATATAGGCTGAAGCACTCCAAGGATTTCAAGAAGCACATACATTTTCTTTTATGTTTGTCTTACTGATGGCTTAGTATGTAAGCCAGCACACTGGAAACGGGGGCAAGTGGGAAGTTGGTCTGAAACTGTTTGTACGTGGCATGCAAGGTATGCACTGTTTATAGCAGGGATGCCTAAACAACATATGGACCATGTACAAATATAGCAGTATAAACTGGGATAAATGGTACAGTGAGAGTGGCTGTAACATCAACTACTTCTTCAGAATAACTGTGGGAAGGTTTTTATTTTACTGGAACAAATTGTAATTCACTGATGTAGCTGTGTTTACACACAGGCTGCTTTGACTGTATTGTATACATTGATACACACCAAAGCTTTCTCAATACACCTGGGACCACAGACTTACTGTAGGTTGAAAAAGAACATTTCTTTAAAAAAAAGATGGATGCTTTGTTATTCTTGCACTGAATATGTTGATTCAGCATGGTCTACCTCACTGTTTTCCAATCCTCTTCCCTCTCGTATATAGAAAGTGTTTCTTCCACGGGCATTCATTCAGAGACCTGTGCCCTTGTTTCTAAGTGAAACTTCAGCTCTTTTTACTTTTGCTCACTAGCAGCTTTCACTGTGCTTTACCTCACTGAGTTTGGTGCACTAAATAGTCAAAAGTGGTATTTTCTGCAGAAATTGAAATGTTAAGGAAAGATCTGTTTATCTTTTCAAGCAAGACAAGGTTCTTTTCTTTGGTGTCTTTATAGGCAAATAACAAGATATTCTGCCCCATAAATTGCAGTTTTCACTGTTACTTCTCAGAAGAGGTGGTAAAACTTCATGTGGGCAAGAACAGGAAGGCAAATCATGCCTCTGTTTTTCCTACCAGCCCTGGAAACATTTGTATGAGAAGTGTGTAAAATTCACATTTTTGTGGTTTATAACATGACGTGGAATTGTTCTTCTTGAGGAAGATACACACGTGAATTGCTTTGTCATTAGACTGATAAACGAAGTAGTCTGGGGATGAGGGGAGTTACAAGAATTTGGGGGTTTTGTGACAAAGCCCAAAACTTGAGGACTTTTCTTGTGGTATGTAAATACTGAAGACTTCTTGAGGTCCTTGTTGAGGGTTTCTCACATGAAGAGCAGTATTCTGGTAAGCCCAGCAGGACACTTTCCTTAGCTGAGGTCTGCCTTCTCTGAAGGTTCAGTTTATCCAATGATAGGTATTTAAGACAGCTGAACGTGCACAACCAGAGTTCCCATGTCCTGTGACAGTCTGTACTTTGCACTACCTTTTTTTCTTGTGAACCTTTCCAGTTTTCCTCTGAGTTTCCTCAGTGCATCTGGCCTGGTGAGCACATAGTGGATTCAGGCACGCAGTTCACATGTTTCTGTATGCTTGCTTACAGCCTGCAGCTTCATCATTTCACGTGGTACTGTGGAGTTACTGTGGATTGAGAAATACTGACTAGAAAATTCCTGGTTATCTTCCCTGTACCGCTCATCAGTTTAGTCATGCAACTTAGCCTAAATGCTTAATTAATACAGGGTGGAAATTTTAAGTTTCAAAATAAAACTTCCATTTACCTCAACAATAACTGAGCTGAGCTGCTGAATGCTATTCATGGACCTTTCAAGTCAATGGATTTTAGCTCCTGAATCTGGTACTCATGAGCATTAACTCTTCCACAGAGTTGTGCTGTGACACTCTGAATGTTCTTTGCATTAGTGTTCATTTTGTTATTCTCCCTGTATACAGTGCATAAAATACCTTTAGTGCTGTAAGAAATAAAATACATTGTTGTCTATTAGCTTGTTTTTGTTATACAGCTTAACCTGAGGTAGCAGTTATTGTTTATATTTTGCTCTATGTGCACCAGAGTATATAATGTTCTGAGCTGCCTTTTTGTTCATAATTGCCCAGTAATGGAAATATAAACTGTCTAAACAACATTAATAAAGGCATGTTAAAGCTATAATAAATAATGCATTTAATGCAAATAATTTATCATCTTAAATGAATGGTGTTGAAGAGGAAGTCAGTTACATTTCTGAAATGTATATTTCTGCTATGAAACTTCTGGTGTAAAGCTTACTCAAAATTAACATTCTAAGAGGTTTGGATTAATGTAATGAAGCCTTAAATACTATGCCTGTAATTACTGGACTGTATGAGGATGCTTAGCTAAACTTCATAAAGAATATCTGACTTTGTCACAGGTAGCTCTGATTACCATTTTGCTTAATAAGAAGATATTGAATCTTTCTTCCCAGGCATGTTAATCAGCAATATCAGCATCCTCATGTTAACTCTTGTTATTAACAGTTAATTTGCCATATTCCCAGCAAAGATGTTACAAAGGACCAATGTCCCATAAACTGGAGTTCATATATGTGGTGAGCAGAAACAAAGCAAGTTAAATCAGTTTGAAGTTAGCATGAGGTTATGCTGCTTGATATTTCTTTGCGGCATTCTGCAAGGCTTCATTAACAATGATTAGAAGGCTGTGTACCAAGGCATTTAGAGAGTGAGGCTGTCCATCTTGTCACTTTGCACACTTAGCTGAAGCCAGAGTAACAAATTGGTTGTGAAAATTTTTAAAGCAGAAGAATAAGTTTTGTTTTCTCCAAGGTTAGTTATCAAAGTAGCAGAAGTCTAAAGTGTGTGAATCTATGTACTTCTATTGAAAGGCATCAAAAAATATTAAAGGTAAAGTCAGTATTTTACTTTTTTATGTACTTCACATTCTTCAGAAGCAGTTAATGTGGCATGTTAATGACCCAATACAAAATACATGTGTATTTTTAAAGATACATTTGGCAAACCCTCTGTGTGACTGTCAGGCATTACTCCACCATTAGCTCTTTTGCCGGTAAAACTACCATGACATTTGTGTCAAGACAGAGTCTTCCCAAGGCTTTATCAGCTTGCTCCTGTTCTTGATTTCTGAATTTTTATTTTTATATTGGCATTGTAGTGGTGATGTCATAAGTATTAGAAAGTAGCACTGCTGAAATAATTCAGGAGTAGACAAGTGAAGGAAATTTGGTGCGTATAGAGCAGAGAAAAGAGAAATAAATAAAGTGAGTGAAATTAGAAGCTCATTTAAATGCTGAAGAACTTTCACTTGTATTCACAATCTTTAAATTAAAATATTGGTCCAAAAGTTGTTGATGCTTCTCAGTATTTTTGCCAAGTCTACTCCAATCCCATTAATTCAGATAAGTCTGTTTATTGAAAGGAGCTGTGAGTCCTTTTTTTGTTTTTAAACAGACCTTCTACGTGCTATGCCTTGATTTTCTTCTCAAGCACTTGGTAAATGAGAGTTGATACCAGTCAAATGAATCGTTAAATATGCAAATATCTTAGTAGCTGGAAAGCCTTGGAAGTTGATAAGGAAGTTGCAGCTAATGGATTTCACTGGTATGTGACAAAAGGCTGATTACAGTGGGGGGGGAGAAGGGAGGGGGAGCAGCACAGTGCATTAGCTATTAACAGATCAACTCATTCATGTGGAAGATTTAAAGTGCATCATTATTTCTACCTGGTTATTTATCTCACTGTTTCCTTTCTTCTTTAATCATTGGGAAAATAAAATTCTCTGATCTGATCCAAACTCTTTACAATTAACTAGAACTTTTCAATGACTGCTGTGAAATATTTACTTAATCATTTTATTGCTTTTTTTCACATTCACTTTTATGGCTTTGTTATTTAAATTGGAACAAGTAACAAAGGATAATAGGACCCTCATTGTTCCTGACTCACACAAAATAGGGTAGATTTTTCTAAGTGCTTTTCTACGTGTATTGCTCTTGAGATTTTCATCTATATGAAACTAGGGGAGTCTTTCAAGTGCACAACCTGCTTCAGCATGGGCAGAAGTTAACGACATATCTTTAATAGGATTGTGGAACCAAGCTACCAGGAGAATCCCATCCTGACTTGCTCAATCCACCTCTTTTCCAAGCTGTGCAATTCATCTCAGAACTGAGCATAATCCAACCTAAAAATAAGGATTTTTGCTCTCCGTCCACCCTTGCAGTATTAGAAACTTGTGTGTCTGATAAACCGAAAATTAATTTCCAGTAAGTACTGGTTAAACATGTGTAATCCATTTGTCTTTGTTGCCAGTGTTATACATCTAAATAGCACTTTCCTGAAATTTATCACCCTGGCTCTGACTTTCTCTTCACCAGCCTTCAGTCAGCTAGGCTAAACAAGCCATGCTTTTCTAATCATTAAATTCATAAAACAAATCCCTTAATCTGAAGTGTTTTGTGCACCTGCTCCAGTTTAATTCCTTCTTCAGCCCAGGTAATACAAATCCTGCACAGCTGTGCTATTTACTTCACCAAGGGCTTATCCAGGCCTCATGCAATGTCTCCAGTATCCCCTATCTCAACTGATTTATTTCTTCTGGTACATTACAGTTTTCTTTTTCATGGATAGATAATATTCATGGTTCTTAATTACCCTGCATTCACCAATCTATGTCTTTCCAGCTAGTCAGCCCCTTGATTGCTGCAGAATTTTTGGATGCTAGTCCTTAAGTCCCAGCTCTCCAAGGGTATTAATCTAATTCCCATTTAGGTGTTTCTGGGTTGTAAACTTGATCTTGTTTCTGTACATTAACCCTCCAAATCATTGCACCATAGTTAAGTTGAAGAGTAGCTCTGGTGTATTTCAGATGAAGAATACCTATGGTTATTTTTTAAAGCTCTATAAAAGGCTTTAAAATCCACAAGTGTGTTTGGATTGGCTTGGTATTTAATGTGTCATAGGGGAACCCAAAGGAGATTGGGTATCTGTGACCTCTTTAACAAGGGAAACCTGAAATACACAGTCTCATTGCCCAAGCCAGGAAATAAAAAAAAATAGTCAAGATTGTTAGGTTTTGTTTTCCCATACTTCTGAATGGGAAACTTTGAGGGGTTTTTTCTTTGTTTGTTTTGTTTTGGGGGGGGAGGTTTGGGTTTTTTGGGTTTTTTGACAAGGAGGGTATATGTAGACAAATAGATACATTTTCATATGTGCCAAATCAACTCCCACAGCCACACAAGCATATAGAATATGCAAGAATTTGCAAAATATATCTAGTTATTTAGCAGAACTGTGGACTTGAGTTTAATTTTCAAGAATAATAGTGGAAGATTTCTTTGTTAAAATACATGACTGCCAAAGCATTGGACGCAATCTCTGTTGTACATTTGCCCCTTTACGAGGGAGAGACAATTTGCAGTTTTTGACATTATTTATAAATTTAAACATGTTATTTAGAAACTCCATTCTTAGTGATATGCCTCCCCTTCCACCGATTCCAGGGGGATTATTTCAGTGTTAATCAATGACTCTTGGTCAGTGGCTGGGAGCTGGCATCTCTTACACGGCTGTCTGCCTTACCGAGGTGTCTGGATGCTGTGCATGTGCATGCCTGTCAAGCAGGGGGGTGGGAAGGACACCCCAGTGACCTGTCAGCTCTGCTTAGATGTTGGGTAGGAATGACCTCTTTCGACCTCCTACCTGAAATCCGGAGCTGGGCACTGCGGAACTCACAGGAGCACATCAGCGCTCTTCCAACTGCTCCCTGCTTCCCAGAGCCTCAGCATCATTACTGCCCATGGCAGTTTCATCACAGCATTTCCATTTCTGCCTTACTGAGGGAAACGGGGTTATTTTTCTGCTGTACTGTAACACGCTGCAACGACTGGGTCAGGATAAGGGCTCTGGAAAGAGTCCAAAGCAAGGGAGGGCTTTGTTCAGCTGGTAACTCTTGTTCATTGCCCATCATCACTAAACTGGATCCCATCCACATCTTTTCCAAAAGTACATTGCATTCCATGGCCTTTTTGTAATGGGCCTGCCATACCAACAGGATGTAAAGGGATTAGGGCATGGGGTGTTCCAGACAGGCCTCTGAGGCAGCTGGATCTGGGCTGTATGAGAGCAACCAGAAGCAGAGGCAATACAGCATTGAATGTGAAATTTAAAGAGGATATTTGAGTAGCCAGACCTTTCCGCCCAAATGTGGAAAAGAAAAGCTTAAAAGTGAGTATCTTGTGTAAAAGAGCAGCCAGTAGTGCCCCTCCCCATCAGTTCTGCCCTCTTTTCACCCTTGCCGCACTTCCTCCTCTGTGCTCAACAGCTGGTGAGGCTGAAGCTGGTTGATGGTGTGTAAAGAGCACAAAGACACAACCTGAGGAAGCAATAATTGCGGGAGAGCTCTGGGAGAGTAAAAGCTGCCCCCAAAGGACAGCCTGCTCCGAAGTGGACGCAATGTGTGCAGCACATGTGTCACTGGGCTGTAATTTGGTGGGACTGGGAGGATGTGTTTGTTCTGAGTCTGTGGCAGTGTAGACAAGAGAACACCCACTGTGATACCTGCCTGGTCAGCCAGAAAGATGAGAATGGAGCATCTGGCTTGTGGATTCAGTCTAGGCTGGGAGATGGAATTGTCTTGTTTTTGTGCAAGGAAGGTCGAGTTTTGCTCATGTTTTTTTACCATATCCAGTTAAATATAGCCTTTTAATTAAGGATAAGCCTGTGTTTCTACCACAAACTCATAAAGAAACCCACTAAATTATTTGTTGGGTTTTTTTAAAACAGACAGTCCCTTGAGAAGAAAGGTCCAGGATTAAATTAGCAAGAATGGTGCAGGTCAGGTTTGAAGTACTGCATGGTGACAGAATTGTTTGGAAAGATTTGCCTGGAATTATCTTTCTGCTTATCTGAGTTACCATGCTGAAATCACTCAGATTATTTAAGTGAAAAGTGTCTTTGCCCAACCAAGAATTTTCAGGGTCTTTTCTTGAATAGTGAGTCCATTAAAGCAGGGCTGGCTTACTACCAAACCTTTAACTGAAATGTTGCTATCCAGAATGGTGTCTAACAATCTCTTCACAATATCAAAAAACTTTAAAATTGTTCCTAAATAAGCATAGACAACATGGTAGCATGAAATTTGTGATTTCTTTTTCGTTAAGTGGTGCATTTTATCTGCCATATGTCATTCCAATCAGGTAGGGGTGGGTTTTTTTCAGCTATAAATAAGTAGTTTGATTTTATGTTTTTATGCCAGTTCTTACAGCAGGTCTGTTTACCATTGAGGAAAGATTCATTTTTAGGCATAGAGATGATTATAACAAGGAGGGTAGCCAAAGATAATCAGCCATTTTAACATAATACTAATTTCTATGCAATGCACATCATCTAGATAGGTAGTTTAAAAAACAAAAAAACTTCTGTGACAGCTAAAGGAGCACAGAACTCAGCTTGATCCAACTAAAACCTGAGCAAAATCCTATTTATTCATTTGGACAGAATATTTGCATTTTGTAAGTGTGTAGGAAGGTTTGATTAACATTATATCAAGGTTTTTGTTTCCTCTGTTCCTCAATTCTCTCTTCCCTTTCTCAAAACAAGTGTGGCAAACATATCCAAAAGATATGTTCAAAGGAACTCTGGAACCCAGGCAATGTCTGAGAGTCCATGGGACACTTAGAGTTGTGAGCCTGATGAGTTTTCATGCTGCAAATGTTGAGGAGACCCTGGTCAAAGTATGCTTACATTAGCTTTGGGTCCTTTAGTATTTTTGATTCCTCATGGTTAGCCCCTGTGTGTCCAGAGTCTGGTTTAAAATGTCCTTATTTTCTGTGTGACTGAGAAGTTCATGCCTTTAGCCTGTCTTCTGTGTCTTTCTCAGGAAATAGATTTAAGGTTAAGGTAATATAAGAGTTGATAGACATAATCTAACAGATTTTGATAAAAAAAGCCCACTGAAATTATTGTGGAAATATACAGAAGGGAAACAAAGCTTAGAAGTCTCTTTGAAGATGTAATATCAGTACCTTTAATTCAGTTTGTAATCATGTAAACAACACAACAAATACCAAAAGCTGAACATCCAAAGCAAACATGCCCTTATATTCACAAAGTGCTTAAAAATTCCCAACAGTTTGAAGACACTACATTTGAAGTAATGTTTTAAAAAGCTGGCAAGACTGTGCCTTTTTAAGCAGTGTTATGCTCTTGAATAGTTTTTCATTCCTGACTTAGAAACTGATTATGCATCCACTGAGTATAAAACTTAAAAGTAGTAAGCAAAGTCCAATCAACATTTTTATAGAAAAGCACAGGACTCACTGCCAAAGTGTCATAGCTCTGTGAAGCTGTGCAAGTGTCCTGGCTTGCTTAGATTGACTCCTCTGTGGCCCAGGCAGATTTTAAAGTTTAAAAATCTTCACTTTCACTTGAAAAGGCTTCCTGGAATCCACAGTAAGTAATGCTTTTAGCTCCTCAGCATGTAACAATAAGTCCAAATACAATTTGAAAAAGAACCTTTTAAAATTTCAGAAGCTCCTTGGAAGAATTAAAACAATAAGGAGTTCATGCATGGGGGATGATGGTCTGTTCTCTCTGTAGGGAAACACTCAGAGTGGAGAATGTGGCTGCACTGCCAGACTTCGGGTTCTTGTGCGTGATCTGAATCTTCCTAAGCAAGCTTTTGCTTCTCCCTCTTGACTCAGTGGGAAATTTAGGCTCACTTAGTCCCTACCTGCAGACCAACATCCTCAGCGGTGGCATCATCCTCAGGTCCCCTCCCGTTGCCCACCTTATTGAAGTTGGAGGTGATGGTGATGAGATGTAATTTCTAAGCAGTCAGATTGAGTCTTAGCTAATGTTGCCAATTAAGGTAGCACATAGACAACAGCCAGATTCTGTACATTCCTCCTGAGACTTTCCACCCAGAGTGTATTCAGAAAGGGACATATGAAATCTGATGCCATTTGCCTGCACCAAAAGCTCAGTTTGCCCAAGGACATCCCCCACAGGCGTGTTCACCCATTTCCCAAAAAGTCCGTATACAAATGTACAGGTACAAAAAAACAGCGCAGCTGTACATTTCTGCCTAAAGTAAAATACTTCACTGTATAAAGCTTCTGATTTTTCTGTTCTTCAGATTTATGAAGAATCTTGTTTTATGCCAAACCCATTTGTATGGCCATATGTTGATTTTTCAAGGCAGGCTTAGAGAAAGTTACTAGATTGCATGATCACCTTGTCTGTCATGCAGGTAGCTTGGAAAGGAAGGTAAGCGTGAAAAGTATAATCCAATCTGAATATAATTTATGAGAATGATGTATGTAAGAATGTTTTAGGAGATCAGCATCATTTAGATGGTGCTGAATAGATTCTGTATTCTGTTGTCATTTTGAGAATCCTTAAAGTGAAATGCAAAATATAAAATAGAGTGGGTCTGTGAAAACCTTAATGTTGTGTCCTTTGCCTCATCATGGAGCAAGTGGTTGTTCATGGGAGCTCTGACAATGCTCTTCAGTCTTCTAAGTGTATGTTTCTTAATGTGTGTTCCGTGGCTTTAAAGAGGTGTTAAATTACATTAAAGGAAACTTTCCAATTACCTAGCCTAAAACAAGTCCAGTCAGAATGTAAAAAATACTGTATATTTTCCTAAACATTCTGAAGGAGGTTCCAAAAATCCCCCTGACGGTGTGTGTTCCTGTTTTCTACCTGCATCTTAAAAAAAAAAAAAAAAAAAAAAATTTTAGCATTTACAGCTATAGTTAGAGAGATCGCCTATTTGAGGACTAAGCCTGTCAGTTCAGTTGTCTTAACAAAATAATAGTTCTATACTTCCAGTATATCTCTTTTTTAACGGCACTGAAATAAAAACGTGAATGTAGTCTTTACTATTTCATTATTTTCATTTATTTATTGGAATAACTACACTGACTTCTGTTGCTTGATGTTTGTATAAATTGTAAAGTAAGTTGAGCTAACTGTTTAGTTAGGAGGATTCACTCCCTGTCTCTTTAGACTATCATCCTACAAATGCTTATATAATTTACTTGGCATATATGTGTAGCAGGTTTTCAATTAAATGAATATTGATGGAAATATTACCCTAGGTTATAAAATAATCAGAGATTGGTTTAGTTCTCTTTTGTGGAACACCAAATGCTTTATTGTGGCTTAACTATTAAACATGTGTGCAGCTACTTCCAGTGCACATAGTTCCCAATTTTTATGTGTAAAATAAAATGCATATTAATGTGTGATATCTGTGTATGAAATTTGCAGATACTAAGAAAAAGTGCAATTTTAATGGTATGTCTTTATTTTGTAGCTTGGATCGTCCTCCTCTGTGCCTTTTACATCCATATTCTCGCAGCTGTTTATGACTGTTGTAGTCCCTCTTATTATTGGACAGGTATGTCTTTTAAATATACATTCTTATTTAAAAAAACAAGATAAAGAGAGCTATCTGAAAGACAGACTGGCAACCTGATAAGCTGCCACATAGGAACAGCCTCAGGATAGTGAAGTCTAATATAAGGGAAAAGATGCTACAGTGCTCCCTGGAGCCACATTGATCTTGGTTGAGATTGAGCATCTGTCCCTCACTACCACAAACATACGCTGCTGCAGAGCGAGGAGGGAGCTCGTGAACATAAAGTGGGAAAAATGGCAGCCCAGGCTGTGAGAAATTCCAGCCCCATACAAATGAGCTTTGAGAATACTACACAGTCCTTTTGTCACATGCCCTTTGCCTGGGGGTGAAGGAAGTCCTTCCTCTCTGTGTAGTATCTACTAATAATTACAGGAATAAAAAAAATCTCAACATTAATAAGCATATAAAGGCTAAGTGGTCACAAGTTAAGAAATCATAAAATTAAGGCTGCTTGAGTCATTTTGCTTATGCTTTGCAATAAGGGGTTTAGTTGCATAACTTCAAACTATTTTTACGACTTCTCTATCATGTTACACTAGATGGAAGATATTTGTGAAATGTTATTCAAATTTTAATTTTATACTCATTGTTCATATGCTCTCACAAAGCTTTATTTTTCGTGGCATATGATACAGAACTTCCACTGAATGTAAAAAGTGCTAAATGCATATGTAAGATTTTCTGTAATCCTTGTCTCTGTAGTGTCTGTTTGTTCACAAATGTTAATATTAGTTATTTTTTCTCCCATGTCATGGTGGGAAACCACAATAGTAAAACCAAAAGTTGTCTTAACTGTTGTCACTGTTCTTAGACACTAAAACACCTCAAGTCTAATTTTTACTTACTTGTAAGTATTTGTTGTTCTCAGGCATTCAAAACGCACAGAGGGAATATCACTGGGATTTGCAGCTCATTCTAGCATCCAGTTGAGCTCTGGGTTCAGTTGGAACCTTCTGAATTTTGCCAGCCTAAAGCAGGCTGAAATGGAAGGCATGGTTAAAATACAGGCAAATGAAAGCAGAGGCTATAAAGGAGCACCCTGGACAAGGTTAAGAATATCTGTCATTGCCTGTGCTACACAGGACAGTCAATCAGTCTCGTATCAAACTATAATTGCGCATTTCAAAATCGGCATGTACTGAAAATTAACAGATTCCTTTTGAAGTTTCTTTTGATTAAAAACACACATTGAAGTCTAATAAAGGGATGAGTATGATAAGCATGACAGTAGTCATCAGCATCAGCACCCTTGTAACCTCTCTGCAACCATATCATCTGGAAAATGGACATTAGCTCTGTGTCCCTGAAGGCTGTGGAACTGCTCTCATGCTTTTAATTAAATGCCAAAGAGCTTCCTCATTAATTAGGACAAAGGGTTGCTGATTAACCTACCGCTGTATTGCATTCTTACCTCATCAAAATTAAGTGTCCACCAAAAGCAGACAAGCAAAACTACTTGAATTGTCTTCAGAAAGGTCCAAGCACTGGAAGCTGTTAGTTGGAAGCCTTAGGTGGAAATTTCTAGGAAACAAATGCATGACAACAGACTTAGAAATAAAGTCTCCTATAGCCAATGGCGTATCAGCATCTGTCCTGCTATGTAGTAAGCCCAAAATGATGGTAAATTGCTGGACAAAGTATGGTAAAATTTCAAGAGAACTTTCATCTGTAAATACAATGGAGTGCTACTTTGGAAAGATGTTATAAGAGATCGATATGTGAGCTAATTGGTGGAGTTCGGTGTTTTTTCAGCTGTAAGAAATGATAAGGCTGAGTATCATGAATTGAGCAGTAGGCATATGAAATAAGGGCGCTGTGTGATCACAAGACCAAAATCAGAATTGTGATGAGACTTAACTGAGATGGGATTTAGGAGTTCTGATAAAGACTGAAAGAAAATAGAGAATCTTAAAGCTTGTGTAACCCAATGACAAATTAATAATTTGTGTTTTTATGAATACACTTCAACAAGAAATAGAATGATTCTTCTTTAAAAGAGTTTGAAGCAGTTTCTGGAAGTGAAAGGTCAACAGAAGTAGTTCACATTCCTCTAAGCATAAAGACTTTGTTTCTGAAGTTACTGCACTTGACTATATCTGTTCAGAGGATGTGGAAGAGAAGAAATGCTAATGAAAGCTACAGATCAGAAATGCCAGTCGTTTACGTTGATTGTCTTGATTAGGTAGAGCTGTACGAAGGTAAACCAACCTACCCAGATAGGAATAGAAGCTGTTTCTGAAGGTGGGTATCTGAAAGTAATGGGCAGGAGTCAGGTAAGACAATAAGCAAGAAAAGGACTGATACCAAGAGATCCAGTGATAGGTCTCCTTGCCCTTCATCTGCTCCAGTTAAATGGGAAGTTTTGCCCTTTGTTCATAGAGCACCACTGACTCGTCACTGAACTGTTGCTGGACATGTGGCACAGGGACATGTTTGTGCATCACAGGTCGCTCACTCTGGGGTTCCAGATGTGTTAGGAGATAATAGCCCACCATTCCTGAATGATGCCTTCAGCAATTAATTTGAATTTATCATTTCATGCCCACATAATTCCTTACCACTTGCAGCCATACTGTTCAGCAGAAAAGTCAGTGGAAGAATGCCTGGTAAGATTACCTGGTAGCAAAGAGCTTGACTGCGGGGAAAAAAAATCCCAAGTTTGAAACCTGCCTGCTTGGAGGATTGCTTCTCCTCAGCCTTCCTAACTCATCTGTGATCAACGGGGGCTTTATGCTCAAACCACATCAGTGTAAAACAGAGGAGACTGCTTAAAGGAAGCGTCCTCCAAGGGCTTTATTTTCCTTAAAAAAAACACTTGCCTGTGGGAAAACCTGTGTTGCCTAAATGCTCATTTCCTGAGCAGGATGTAGAGCTGGCTGTTTGAGCAGCCCCTGGGATATAAGCAAAGCAGATAAGAAGGTGCTTTTAGATTTGTTTTGTTTGGGGTTTTTTGTTTGCTTTATGGCAAAATGTATCAAGAGTTTTGGTTGCTTGGCTGGCTTGTCAGAATTTTTGATGATGGCTGGGAGCAAGAAGTCACAACAGTGTAATTGATGCTTATTTTCTACTGTTTTTTTAACAATTTTTTTTAGCTTTTTAGGAGCACTTTTGACAGGAGTCAAACATGCTCTTCTAGCTGCTGACATTGAAATGTGTAAAGGGCTGCAGGTACAGGCTTTGCTCAGGTGGTGGCCCATTCTTTAGGGAAAGAAATAACTTAAATGAGGAAGAAGATACTATGTCATCAGAAAGGCACTGAATCTCACAGATAGCTGTGATTGATAGATGGTCCCCAATAAGGAGAATCACTCTGTTCTTTGTCAGAGACATGGAGGTTTTCTAAACCTAAAAAATGTTGTAGCCTGTGTCCTCAGTGTCTACAGACATGTTCTACTAATTGACAGGCTGATGTTACTCAAATCAGTATTGATAGTATAAAATTGCATTTGTATTTGTAGAGTAACAAATAAAACCCCTCTGACAAGAGGTCTCGAAAAGGGACATAATCTATAGTGTTTTATAAAGATCTAATTTACTATAAGCCTTGAAGATCTGTAGTGGGTAAGAGCTTGTTATTTGTGTATCACTCTTGTATTCCTCTAAAGGGAATCTGAGAATACTTGTTATAGCATAAACATGGTAATAGATATTTCATGGAAAAGATTTTTGAATCTGCTCTGGCAGCTTTAAGTTCTGATTATTTTTTATCTGGGTATCAGAGTCCTGGGTAAGATTGCTGCTCTCGAGCTGTTGTGATTTTCCTACAATCATTATTTCCCTGTCCATAGACATTAGTAGTATTTTTAGTCATCAAAATGTAAGGTTTTGAGAAATATCCAAGAAGTTTCATCATGACCAGTTGAGAGATTTAGCTGGAGACTGTTGTTTCTTTGCTTATTTTTTCCTTCTGAAGTGACAGATAACAGGAACAGTGAAACCCACTGCAATGTTTCCCTTCCTCTTTTTGCAGATTTTCTCCATTCCCTACACCTAAGTGCTTATGACAGACTTTTATTTTATGTTTTATATTAAAGAGTGATTTATGATTAAATGTTAATGAAATAGAATTTTCACTGTGCTTTCATTATATTCTACTAGTTTGAACATTTTTCAAAGCAGCACACCAAAACCCACTGTTTTCTATGAATAAATAATAAAAAGCTTGTCTGTACATTATCATTCATGCATTCTCTAGTTGCCCCATTGGTAATTTGTCTGCCAGTGTAAAGTGGGCACTTCACATTAAACAGACCTTAACTAAAGCTAAAATTAATGTTATGATTCTGTATGGTTCTTCTTCCCAAATCTATAAAATGAAACCAGTTGTACAGAAATCCTCACTGAATCTAGTCACACACACACAAAAAAATCTTGATGTCCTACAAGTAAAGGATTTTAAATGCCTTCTGCATCGTTGCCCAAAATGTTCCAGAGGAGCTCTATCAGCATTTGGGAGCTGTGCTTATAAACACAAGTCTAAAAGGGTGCTATGTTGCAATACAAGTTGTAAGTGAAATTGAAACTAAAAAGCTTAGCAAGGTATTTATTTTTAAAGAATGAGAAATGGAAAGGGAAAGGTAGGTGGCAGTTGATAGGGAGTAGAAGGAACTATTTAACTAAGGTGGAGGAAACAAAAACTAACAGAATCGTTATCAAAAAAAAAAAAGGAGGGAACAGTGTCGAATCTTTCTGTTCTTGTAAATTAAATCCACATAGAAGTAGTCCTGATTCTCTTCAAAGTCCAGGGGAGCTGCAGGGAGGAGGGGTACTCTGGGAGATGAGCTCTCCTAGGAGCTTGTTGCAGAGGACCAAAAAAGGGGATAAACAGCCTTCAGAGCAAATTCACTCCTTACTAACGCCTCAAACAGGCAACAGAGCCTTGTTTCCACAGAATGTAAAATATGAAGGAAACATACTGCTGCTGCAGGCACTCTTCACATTTTTACTGTGTTGTACCTCTTTATAAGGTTTTAAAGCAACAGTTATAAATTACCCCAAACTGTGAAAGTTAATTTTGAAAATGGCCTCATGAGGTTTTTATAAACCTTGCTTTAAAGGTGTACACATGTTGGGAGCTACCTCTTGGGAGTAAGCTGACTGACATAAAGGAGTAAGATAGCTTTTAGGGGAGTTTGGTAAGCTGAGGGGAAAAAACCAAGATGCATGTAGAAAAAGATTTTTTTTTTTTCCCCTCAGATTGCGGAAATGGCTTTTTTCCACCCCATCTACAGAAAAGAAATGTTCAGAAAAGAAACATTAGATGGCACGCTCCGTAGCATAAGGATAGATTTGCTATTTGTTGATGTCCTAGAGAAAACAGGTGAAACATCCCAAAGTTTGAAACTTTACAGCGGTATTTAGGAACAGGTGGGAATTTATGCCTTCACACAGGTAAAATCCCTCTAAAATTATCAGGACAGGGTCTGGCTGATGTGGTGCAAGTTTTGCTTTGTAAAAGGGTCTGTGCATTTGAACTGGTATACAGACCTTCTATATATGGAGACTGGTTATGCTATAGAAATCTGTGAATGATGTCTGTCTTAGCATCTTATTTCATTTCGACAACCCAGTTAATCTCTCTTCTATTCCAGGATCTGATGCTTTATACTGGTTTTTACAGCTGCTGTCATCTTAGTTGATTTTCTTGCCATTTTTCTCACCTTTCATGTCTTACAGGCTTCACTGACATAGTTCCCAATATTCCATGCAATTGTCTTTCTTGTTTTGCCATCACTATATAAGAAGAAATGTGGAAAAATTACTGGACTGTTGAAAATCCCTAGCTTGACTCAAAGATTTTCAAAAGAAAATTTTGTAATGTTAAGCTCATTGCAAAAGTCTGTTGCTATAGGTAGTAATAATATTAATTAAGAATAAGTTAGGAATCTTACCTTAGAAGATAAATTAAGTAAGGTAACTGCTGCATTTAGGTATGGTGATAAACCAGTAGTTTTCAGCTTGTTTACTTGTGCGTATGAAAACAAGGAAAAGAACTTGTGTTTCTTTGTTGAGATGGTAAAGCTCCAGGTGTTCTTCTCAGGTATTTAGAAGAACATACCAATAGATGATAAACAAAAGGAGCAGAAGTGTAGTAAAACCACTGTAAATTCTGCTAAAGAGGAAGTCAGTCCAAAAGAGTTGGTAGAATCAGGAAAAATCTATTTTAGATAATGATGTACATACCAAGAGACACTCTTGTGCATAATGGAAACAGAGAAGGTGACTTCCTGTCTATTCCGTTGGGGGTTTTGGGCTTGGGTTGTTTGTTTGGGTGTTTTAGGTTCATTTTTGTTGTTGTTNAAGTTACAGATCTAGGTAATTTTTAGGAGATGTAATGCATGACTAATGTCAGAAATTCTTCCATATAAGGTGAGGGGACGGGGGACCTCCTTGCCTTATTTAATTCAATTAATAACGAACATTAATGAATTACATTGTTCAATGTATTTTTTTACCTTGAGTGTCCAGCACTTGGGCAGACAGGTAGAAACAGTCTAGCTGTATTGTACTGACAGATTTCTCTGGGCACACAGTGTGACCTTTTTGAAGGCACGATTAGAGAAGTGAATTGTTTTTCTGTAACACACCTTCTGCTGTTTTCATGTGTGACCTAATGACAGATGAGCATTATTTACCTGCTTTCCTGGAATGGCAGATCATGCTTCTTTTGCCCAAGGATGTTAAGCGAAATAAGCATTTGAGCAGTGAGCCCATTTGCTTAGGGAGCCTGGTGTTTAGACAAGGAGGTTATGGCAGGATACAGAGCAGTCTGTAGGAAAAATACTGTGGATATAACTATTCTGGTAGAAGAACTAAATTGAAATGGGGACATTACTGTTAATTCAAGTGTAATTACATTTCTTTGTTGTTAAAAATTAAATCCTGGGCAAGAGGAAAGTTTGAGCCTGAAACTGTGTTTTGAAGCAAATTTGAGCTGATGCCTTTCCAAAACCTTTGGAGATTGCCCGAATGTAGTGTTTGGGAGGTGGTTGCCTGCTGGACACATTGATGTTCTTTTATTGTCTAACTTTTCTGTGAGTTTATCAGCACCTTTCATCATGCAGGTTATTTATAAAATATCACCACTTACAAAGTTTTGCTTCTTTCCCTCTGTTTTCTCCATTAAACTGTAGTTTGAGGGAAGGTTTCACCTTCATGTTCTTTCATGCGCAACCTCTGGGTCAGCCTTTCCCTGCTCTTTGAATCTGCACGAAAATCTTTACATTGCAACACTACCAGCATCACTGCTGAGCTCAGCTTTGGCCAGGGATGGATCCATCTTGGAGCTGGCTGGCACTGGCTCCATCAGTCATTAGGGAAGCTTCTGGCAGTTTCTCCCAGAAGCCACCCCTGTTGCCGGCTCCACTACCAAACCTTGCTATGAAATGCAATACATCTCCTTTTTGCTCTTTTCTGTCAGTGTGGTACATCTATTTTGGATACCAGTGGTTTATATTAACATTCAAAGGTGACTGTGTTAGCTTTCACTGTATTTCAGACAAATGAAGCTTTAGTATCTCAGCCCAGGCTCTGAATGTGCGTTGTCTTTATTGTATTTGTGGCATTTATCGTTATTTCTCTACAAATATTCACAATTTTGGTTTTTGTAGTTCTATGTTTACCCTGAAAAGTTATAGAATTGGGTTATGAATTAAAAAGCTTTCAAAGCATCCTTGTCCTGAAGGAACTCTGCCGGGCATGAATAACAAATGGATTGTTTTTCAGTCAAAGTGAATTAGCTGACATGAGCTTCTGTAGGGTTAAATTTCTCCCCTCAAGTTATACAAGAATTTAGGTTACCTTGAATCAGTGATTATAGGCTGAATTGACCTCTGAAATTAGAGATCATGTTGAACCTTGTGAGAAGATCAAAATGTAAGGGATTCTATGTTAGAGAAGATGTATTTTGTCTGTGTTTTGTGCACATTTAGCATGACACTGGGTTGATTAGATGATTTCCTGAAGCCACAATTTAGTTCACTAGGGTCTGACTATGTACTTTTTTAAAAAATACAATGTGGAGTAAGAAGCTGTGCTGGTATTTATGGTTGTTGATTCACAAAATTTCCAGGCTAGGTAGAGATGGATATTTAAAGGAGGTATCACTCAATTGAAGATTATGAGGAAATAATTGCAGTTTCATGGTTTTTTATGTTTTTTTATTTCTCTTCTATGTCAGTTAGGGATAAATACGTGTATTATGTTATTATTATCATGTCTGTGATAATTAGAGCCTGAACAAGCAGAGGGTTATAGTTTTTATATTAAATACTTCTACTAGAAATTGTACCATGATGTAATGAACCATCACTTTTTCACCATCTTGTTACTTTCAGTATAAATCTTCTGGAAGGACCATAAATTAATAGATGGCCTTAAGTAGTTTTTCTTCTTGCACAATGTGACAATTTAAGGGATAATAGGAATTTTTTTTAACTTTCTTTAAAAAACCCACTCACTTTAGAAGTGAAAGACTTTGCTTTTTGCTTCTGATAATTAGAGTCCCAAATTTGCTCAGACTTAGACTAATCTGAACTTCCTATTAGATGTCTTTCACATTGTTCTCTTTCTTGTGTCTCTTTCATCAATGCAGAGTCTTACTCCTACCCAGTAGCTTAAGGTGCTCCAGTGGAGGCTCTTTCAGAAGTCTGGCCTTATATTTTTTGTTATTTTCTCTCTTTAACATCTGGCAAGTGTGACATTTTAAATCCAATGTTTTCATCGAGGCGTTGAGCATTCCCTTAGCTATTTTCCTGCAAATTTGTTATTTTTCATCAGCAGGAAGCCCACAAGTGCTGGGAGGTAAGTGCTGATCGTCAGCCTGCTTAGCTTGGCATGAAGCCCATGTGCCAGAGTTTTAGTATGTGCCCTGATGGAGTCTCGCTGCTGTGGTGACTGGGATAGCTGCTCCCAGGACTTCCCTGCTGAGAGGCTTGCAAACAAGCAGGGAAAGCGATGAGGAAAACTGGGAGCCTCAAGGAAAACTGAGAGCAACTTGATCCCATGGCTTTGGCATTTGTTACGTGAAAGGGTCCTATGGTAGCACTGATGATGATACCCTGATATGAATCTTGTATATCTCTAAGATTTGCCGTGTTATTAAACCAGTGGTGGTGATGTTTGCTAATGGCCTGGCTAAGGGAAGGTCACAAGACACCTTTGGAGCCCTTTGGCAGAAGTGCTTCAGGATCCGGGGCTGTGATTTCCAAAAGAGCGTGGTAACAGAGAACATCCAGAGGCCTCAGGAGAAATTAGGCAAGATAATGTGATTGCTGAAAAATTAACACAAGTTGCAACTGTATGATAAAAGCTTTTAAAAGTTTTTTCAAACCATATAAAGTAAACAGAAAAACTAAAAGTGACTCCCCAGGCAGGACTAAAATAGATGCATTGTATCTGCTGAGGCTTAGTGCTGTGGTATTCAGCATAATTTGAAAGTTGAGCTTGCTTTAAAATTTATAGTAGTTTCTAAAAAATTCTTGAAAAACTGCTTCATATTCTGTTTCCTGAAAGTGCAAAAGTTCCACTAAGTACAGTAGGTTTCCTTGTTTTCATGTGTTAATTCTGGTATTCTAAAAGCGTGCAAATGGCATTTGTCTTTGGATTTACAAAAACTCCAGATATTCAGAGTTTGAATTATTTAAACTCCCACAACACATGCACTTTTGCTTTTCAAGCTTGAGTTATAATTTAATTAAAAACTTCTGGTGCATCGCTAGCTATTTAAATATTAAAATGTTCCATGGATCACTTTCGATTATCTACCATCATGAAATTCCTGAAGATGTCAGATTTTTAAGATTCCCAAAGTTGCACTTGGAATTGTCTGTTGATGCAAAGGGGACTGTGATAATTACATACATCCATTAGTATCAGCAGAGGAGATAAACTTTGGGGAGGCTTAATGGGCATGTCTCAGTGACAGCTAGCAAAGAACATTTGGCATGATTAAGGATGGATTTGAACGTACTTGAAAATATACTCTCATTATGGACGCCCAGTGGAAGTTGCACTACAAATGTTAAATTCCCCAGAAGAAGAGTTGTGTGGCAGGGAAGCTTTGAAATCCACTGTGGCCGTCATCCAAATTACTCTCTTCTCTTTGTGTCTTTCCGCTGTCAGATTCACTTTGTGATGCCCAACTTGGCTTCCTGCATCTTTGAAAAGAGGCAACCTGTTGGTTTCTGTGTTTCAGATTGTCCGAAGATACATCAAGGACTGGCTTGAAAGGAAGAAGCCTCCATTTGGTGCTATCAGCAGCTGTGTGCTCCTGATGATCATCTACACAACGTTCTGCGATACTTTTGCCAATCCAAATATTGACCTGGATAAATTTAGCTTGATTATAATCGTGTTCATAAGTAAGTTCAGCCCTAAAGTGACTCTTTTTTTTGTTTCAGGTCTGTAACAAGCTACATGTAGTGGGGGAGCTGTGGAGGTACTGTCATGGTGTTAGAGCTTCTTAAGCATCTAGTAAACCAGATAGCCAAACTTCTTATGAGCTGGATGCATTTAGGGGGTCGAATAAGCATTTAGAGAGGAATGAACCCTGCTGTTCAGGTGTGCCTGTGGTCCTTCCTTTCTGAAAGGGCAGAGCAGTACTTTAGAAGCATTTATCGGCATTCTGGTTTTGGCTTCTTTGTTATTTTATGGCCATAAAATACACAGATGGCATGTTCCAAACAGCAAGGAAAGATTTGGGGTTGAGCTGTTACTCAGAAGCGCTGTTATAATTTTTAAACTGTTCCTCCTTAGCATATTATAAACCTAGAAACTAGTTGGGAGTTTGAATGTTTTGATCTGTTTCTGTGGATGAGCACATTTCTTAAGAGTTTGTTTTAGAAGCACTCAAGTCATTCAGCCTTAAATAACATCCACGTGAGAATAGGCTGCTGGTATCCTTGCCATCAGCTGGAAACACTCTTGGAGATCCCTCCCTCCCAGGGAAAGGCAGTGCTGTGCAGGCACTGTCTCCTCTCCCAGCAGGGAATTCCCATCTTGCTCCAGACTGTCCACAGACAGGAGTTTCAATTTGCATGGAGGAGAAGTAACTACAGTATATTTCAGTATAAATCACATCTCATACTCTAAAGCTGTTAGATTTCAAGAAATCAGTCCATCGCCTACTTTGAGGTGTATGTCTGCATATGCTTCTATCTAAGAAAAATAATGTACCTTCTACAAAAGTATCCTCTACCAAAGCCAGTAGGAAATTTACCCCTGCCCTTTGTGCATCAGATCTTGATTGTGTCCTATTTGTGGCATTTTTTTTTTATTATTAAACTATACCTGTGTAAAATAATACATGTAATTATAAATGGTACTATATTAATGTTTTATTCTGAAAGCAAAGAAGTAAGAAACAATGGTATGGAGCTTTTTTTGAAATGGAATAAATACTTCTTTGCACTGGAAGCCAAGGAGGACATTGCACTTAAATCAGTGCAGAGTTGTCAGCAAAAAAGAATGGTACAGAGATTTTCAACTCAGACTTAACATGCAGAGAAACTCAGAATGAAGTAATTTTATGTTACTCTGCTGACCACTACTTTGAAAAAAAAATCTTTCTTCTTTATTTAAAAAAGGCATGTTCTTCCTAGAACATCTGATGTACAGTGTTTGCTTCTGTTGCCTTGCTTGGCCTTTGTTTCTCTTCAAGACAACCCTGTACTTGTGCCATGCAGAATGAAATGTTCCATTTGCTGTGGAATGCGCTGAAAATTATATCTATGTGTTAATTTCCAGTGTGCATAACTGGAATTTGTTAGTAAGAGCATTAACATAAGCATTGGAACTCCTTGGAAAATATTAGACAGTCGGTTGGGGTTTTTTTCTGGAATATTTATAAAACTAAGAACCAAGGAAGTTTTGGAGATGTGTATGCACACTGTATTGTAGAAAAAGCTTCTCTATTACCATTGGATGTGTTGGTTGGATGTATGTGAAATTAGCACAAGGAGTTTGAGGTGAAACTGAGTTTGCTATTCTGCTGATTAATGTTTTTATGTAATTTTTATGCTAATATACTAGCCATGGCAAAATATTCACAAGGAATAATTGGTAGCAACACATGTTTATTGCTTTACATAATTATGTGTAATAAGGGATTTTTTTTCTGTGCATATTAAATTATTGTACTTAGTTGGAGAAAAATTGTAGTTCGGGAACAATAGATTGCTCCCTTAGTTCATGAAGGAGGAATTACGTGCATGCTGAGGTGATATTTATACGTTCTAGGAAATTTATGTAGGGGAATAGAAAATGTCACTGGTAATAGCTAATATCCCTGACATGTTTCCCAGTTGTAAACTGGGGTCAAAATCAAATGTATTGTCTTGACTTGCACTGCCCTATGGAGCATGTCAACCTTATTGCATTCACAACTTTTGCAAGGAATAGGGAGAGGATCCAACCCAGATTCTGCTGCAAGTAAAAACCTTCCCCTCAAAACCCACAAACTCAGAAAAGGCCTGTGCAGGTCATGGAGTCTTTCCTCTGGCCTTGTGGGGAGTCCCCGTGCTCTGGCATGACATTTGGTCTCTGCAGCTACTCATGGAAGCCACTGGCTTCTCCTCGCATCTCTGCAGTCCAAGGGAGGGCTCTGTGCCCCCCAGAACCCCTTTGGGTGCCAGCAGAACTGGCAGAGAGAAGAGCTCCCCTTGGGATGCTCACAACTCCCTGCACTTACAGAGCTGCCTGAGCTTGAAGGAAATGTTTGACACACATTGCCCAGCCCAGGAATTAGCCTTTGTCTCAGAGAGAATTCAAACATCTATGATAATCTTCTGTTCCTCTCCCCATGAATGATCATGATTAATATACCCAGGGCTGAGAATATTTATTTGGATCTTCCTTACACACTGTGCTTTCTCCTGTAAAATAGCAAGTCTAAATGCCCAGGAACCAGAGCATGTCTGACAGATTTTATGTTGTCAACCCAATAAGCAAACCTTGTGCAAAGAGATGTGCAGCCATTCAACGTGTCAAGAAATACTTGATTCATAGGAGTTACCCCAGGAAGAACTTGTGCAGCCATAACATTAATTCTAGCTTCCCTGGATGTAATGGTCTGTATTGTTCTTCCAGGCAGTCTTTAGAGCTTGTCTGTCAGTGGATTTCTCTGGGTAAACTTGGTCCAGCCTTGTTTCTGACCTGTAGTATGGGAACAAAAGGCATGGACATGGTAATTACAATTGTGGTCTAATTTTTGCTTTTTTCTCTTTCAGTATTTTCTGTTCAGATGAGCTTCATGTTTTTGACTTTCCTCTTCTCCACAAGGTAATTTTATGTGCTGAATCACAACCTTTGAATATTTCTTTTATGTGATATCTTTGGTTTGGATGACCAAGTTTATGCAAATGTGTAAAGGCAGGCTTCTGAATAGGGGAGACCTCATTTTGGTATTTCATATTATCCTTACTGCATTTTCGCTGTTAGAGTTTCATAGGCTCAGAGAGCAGGACCTGGATTCTGTCCTTTCTTGTGTGTTAATTACAGAGTTGTTAAATCTCAATCAATCACTGCTATACCTCATCCACTGGAAAAAATGGATTTGCACAGATGTCACTGGAGGTATAATTTGCCCTGCAGACATGCTGATGACATATGAGAGAGAGAACTCAGTTTGACTTTTTACATCAGAAGATACATTTGCTGGGCTGGCAATTCACTCCTCTCTGTATAAGTCAAATTTGCTACATTTATATGGTGATTCTTAAAAGACAGTTGTCCTGAACTAATGTTTGGTAGAGCATTTTTTGTTTGTTTGTACAACCAGGAAGGACAGTTGTACATTCACTTCTCAAAAGCTTATACTGTGAGAATGGTGCTAGCCAGTGACTCAGGGCATCACTGGTGCTGGCTGGAGTAGCCACAGCTGTCTTCTCACTTAGGCTTACTGGAGTATTTGTTTTAGCAGCACTCTGCTGAAAGGGGGGTGCCACAATACAGCAGACTCCAGACATATGCTTTATATAAATTATACAATATCCATAAGGGAGAATCAAGAAGAAGGGTACAATGTCTTAGAGCTATTTAGGCTTTTTTTAGTGCCACAAGAAAATTTCTCTGTGACAAGATCATATCCTGGCCTTAAAAGACATTTTTAAATAACTTCTGAACTGATAGATCTAACCTGAGAGGAAGATATGCCCCAACTGTGAAATCTAAAATGCCTTAAGCAGTAACTGACTCAGTATGGTTAATATTTAGAATCTCATCGAATTACTCCTAATTTGGACCAAAGGGTGATCCATTGGCCAATCATATCTCTCTCTCTCTGTATATATGTCATTTTCCCACCCCTCCTGGCCTTAGTCCCAGTGTTTAAACCCTTAGATGTAGGTTTTCTCTGAAGTTGAAGGTAACTCCTTAGTGTAGACTCAATATATCGTCCAAACTGAGCATTTTGTTACTGTTCCATACTAGGAAAAGAAATCATAGGTCATTCTCTCTTCTTTTGTGGAGGCAAGTGGCCCCTGCTGTGATATTTTTGCATGTTTGACAAACTTGGCTGGAATAAAGTTGTGTCCTACACACTATGTCTTCAAAACTCCTATCTTTCACATGAGAGTGTAATCATTAGAGAGCTTGCCACAACAGAGAAACAATTCTGCAAAAAAAACCCAAAAATCAAACACTACTGTTCATTTATAGGTGGAATTATTTCTATCACTAGACTGATCAAAGTGATATGAACATGTATATGGATCCTCAAAGTAATAAATTTGATAGATGCTGTTTTAAGAAGGTTTTTGCTATCAGATATTATTAAAACTCTTTTGTTTTGTAGGAATAACTCTTCTTTCACACCAGCAGACACAGTGGCTATTGTCTTCTGTTCCACACACAAGTCCCTCACCCTGGGTAAGTCAGGAGATGAGCTTGTGAGCAAGGCAAGAGTAGCATCTATGCCTTGCTGTGTTGAAAAAAAAATTGATTTAGTTGCTGGTTTTTCTGCTAAAATGGTTTTGGATTTAGAGTGACAAGTACTGCTACCAATATGATACTAATAGTAGGGTAATATTCTTGCACAGATAAAAGAAATGCTTCCTACAAGGCAGAGAACACAATCTTCTGAGCTGAGATTTTAGTTGGTGTAGAGTAAGACGATCCAGTTTGTGGAAAGCCATGTTTTTCTTTCTGTTCCTATTCTGTTCAGTTGCTTAATCCAATGCTGATAAAATTTCAGGTTTGTTTCTGAAGAGATTGCAAGATGTATCTGCCCAGTTTGACAATAAAATCTTACATCTAAAAGCTGGGATGTACATGTGAAAATCAAAGGCCTCTGTGTATTCAGAAATCACAAATAGACAATACTCTTGCTTAACATGAGCAAAATGTATGTGTTGAAGTGTGCAGGTACTTAGGATAGCTTTATTTCTAGCTTTATAATTCATTTATCAAAGCATCATAGAGATATTTGTCAGTTATGACCTCATAGTGATAATAGAATGTTCTGATGGATATTTACAAAATACTGTCAGATCAGAAAAGCTTACAGCCACTTGCTACTGGTTCATCCATTATGTTCAGTCAGGGACAGAAATGGACTGTTTTCAGATTATAAAAACAGATGTTTGGTGAAGCATATATGACTGAATATCTGACTCTTTTCAAGAGTTTATCTGTGAAAGAGGAATACAGCTAGTGTCAATAACGAGGGTAAGAACTCGGCCTGAAACAGGGGAAGAACAAGTTGGGACTTAGATGTTTTCCAAGTCTGTTTGATAGAGCGAAACTCACCTCAGGGTTCTTTGCTTCAGCCAGGCCTGTGCTGCAGAACTGTTAGCAAGTGCCTTTGAAAGTCTATGGGAAGTGGAGGAGTTCCTGAAAGACAAGGAAAAGTCAAACAAAATGTCTCTTTTTACAGTGGAAATGAGGAGGGGACGAGGAATTATAGATCAGTGAGTTTTAACTTCATTTTGTAGAATACTACTGAACCAAGTCATTAAATAAATTATTTTAACAGTGTAGGAAGAACAAGGAAATGAGTGACAACCCCATTGCTTTGTCAAATAAATAGCATACTAAACTAACCCACCTTCCTTTCACACACGGCTGCAGAGAAGTAGCAAAAGTTGTGTGGCTTTGGAGTGTTATGGCTTCTGATATTTGCACGGTGTTTTGGGCTCCACAATTCAAAAATTATGTGGACTGAGTGGAAAGAGATCAGAAGAGAGTGACATGAATGATCGTAGATCTCAAAAATGTGACCCCAGAGGTAGATTGAAGCACTTGGGATTGTTGAGAGAAGATAGCTGAAATACTGCAGTGATCTTCAAATGCATAAAAGGTTGATACAAAGAGGGAAGAAAGTAACTCTGTCGCAGTGGACTTTGTAAAGGGAAGGACTTCGTTACAGTGATGATGATTTAAGCTAACAATCAGGGAAACCTGTCTAGTGTAAAACAGTTCAGCTTTGGAATATGTTGCCTATTGATGTCTTCAATCTCCTATCATTGTAGACAAGCCTCAGATGGGAATTAAATAGCTGGAGTTGATCCTGCCTTAGAGCAGAACATAGATTAAATGACATTGGTCTTTTCCAGCCAAATGTTCTATGAAACTGAGCTTGGACTAATAAATGAGCATGTATTCAGGATAGTTACACTTGTATTTGTAGAAAGCAGCTGCACACATAAGTCATACCACACTGCTGTGCTTGCTGTTTGGAGGTGTGTATGAACTTAGGGCACAACTGGGATACTACAGAAGAAAAACTGGAGAAGCTGGTTGTGTTTAACAGCACAAATGTGCAAGTTTCCACTTCTCTCCCCAGTGAGAATAGTTTTATAGATGCTCTGTTGAATATTTCTGCCAGCTTGCCATGACATTGAGCAAATAAGCACAAAGCCTTTTTAAATATTTAAGTCCTAGAGGGGCTTGTCATCACCCCCCAAAAAACGAGGACTGTTTGTTTCTTTTACTCACTCTACCAAGAATCCTATGCAGCCTGTCTTGACCTGACTGTGCACACAGCTGAGTCAGTTCACTTTTCTTCTGCTGCTTTGCTCTCAATTTTTTACTTTATTTTCTTTTTTAGAAGAACTTAGTTTGAGGTTCCTAACTCCCTTGACCTTTTGGCTCACATTTTCCCAATTCCAAATTACTGCTTGTATTAGCATAGCCTCATGAGCCAGCTTTTGTATTCTACAGCTTCCTTTGCCCGAGTACACCGGCAAAAATACTTTGGCCACCTTGACTTCAAGGACTCCTGTAGCTTCTCCCCAGCTGTAAATACCTTTTTTCTCTAGTCCAGATGTCCCATGGCTACGTGTGCAGGTTGAAGTGAAACAGGCAGATAGTGGAACGCAGTACTGTTTCTCAGCTATGGACTGTTTTGTCTGTCAGCTTTGGGACAGGCTGCTTTCCAGTCATCCTGGGAGAGGAATGGGGAAATGCTCCTTTTGGCAGTCTCCTGGGAGCCTGTCCTTGGTAAGCCTGAAGTACCTGCTGTTCTTGTGTGCACCCCTGCTCCATGGGTGTCCAGGTGTGCCTGCTATGTATCAGAGTCCAGCTGGCTGAGTTTGGGACCACTGATACTTTATTCTGTTTGGTGTTAGTACCAGTTCCAGATGACATAGAGCTGTGTAAAAACAAATCTGCATGAAAATAAGGAGTATTGGGTTTTACAAAGCCAGGGTATGATGAGGCATGCCCCTGAGCTGATGATGTAAACAGATATGTTAACCAGAGCAGGCAGCATTTTTTCCTTCACTGAAGGTGGGAGCAGAGTAGATCTAATTTGTTTTTAAAGACTAGCAGTTTCTGAATGACACTTAAATCTTTCCCTGTCCACCCTGGTCTTAGCAGAAACAAGACAAACACAGGCATTTTGGCCCTTACTCTTTTGCTGTTCTGGCACATTTCTTCTTGTCCGTAGGTGTTTATAATAAACCATGCAACAAGAGATCTTCTGACTGCTTATGGTGGAGAGAGCTTTTCCTTCTCCTTCTGTCACTGCAATGCTTGTAAGCACAAACACGGATCACGCTTTCATTTCACATCCATTGTGGAGCTCTGCTTTGTTTGTCTTCAATATTCCAGTGGTAGTGTATAAATGACCCCCCAACACTTGTTCTTTCGCTTTGAAACTGATTTCTCTCAGCTTGGCAGGTGAAACTCCAAATAGGTATGTCTGGCCCATTCCCTGGGGAGCTGAGAATGGCACCAACTAAAGTGGGAGAAGAGCTGACAGCTTTAAAGCTTTAGAAGTGGTAATAAGAGGCATGAGAAGACTTTTGTAAGTCACTTTCTCCCACACCATATTATGAAACCAACTAATTCCCATGCAGTGCATGCTCATGAGGCCAACTGCCACTTCCACTGTTGCATCCATGAATAAGTTCTTGCTCTGCACGGAGATGAGTGCTGTTCCCATATGCTGGGTTTTATTTTGTAGACAGAACTGTTGACACACTTTTTGTCTCAAAGATCAGAGTGCAGGGTGTGTTTGTGTAAGGACAAATTACACAGGGTAGGTGCCTTTGTGTGCCTTAGTTGGGAGCACAAGCCCATACCTCTGCATAGAAGTGGGTTTTGAATGCAGGCCATCACACATGCAGAAAAACCAATGTTTATTTGCATTTCACCTAATGGGTGTGAAGCATGATATAAACTTGCAAGGAAGCCAAGATAAATATATTATCCACAATGGCCTCTGGCATTTTCACTCCCGTGTTGTTCCCTTTCTCTCCTTCTCCCTGCTCACGTATATGCATGGTACATGTGAGCACACACATATGCAGACATTTGATGCATGGCTTTTATTAGTGCATTTGCCATTGATTGATTAGTACTTAGTATTAGTACTTCTTCTATTGATTGATTGCAGATGAAGTGACTATTTGACCTTTAATTATGAGCCTTGCTATTGAAAATGACATTGAGCTATGGTTTCACATAATCCATCTGGAAAACCCGACATGATGCCATTCCCTGGAGTTCATTCAGTGAAAAGAGAAGAGGCCTCAAGGAAGTGCAAAGCTATCACTGTGTCTCATTTAAAAAATACTGCAGTTGTTGCTTGCACTTATATAAAAGTTGCAGGCAAATACAGAACGTTATTTTATTTTTTCAGAGAGTGAATTGCTAGCTAGAAGTTACAACTCTGAAAGGAAAATTCAAGATTGTCAAAAAATATATATTTGCTTTAACTCTTGATATTTAGTATGTAAAATTATTTTATCAGCAAAAATCAAAGTACTGTTACCTATTTTGGCTACCACAAGGGCAAATATTAATACCAGAGGTATGATGAAGAGCAGATTGATGAAACAAAACAGCAAAAATAACCCTACCTAATAATAAGATTGGGGTATTGTTCATGATGCAGGATGTATTTTTCCTCATTGGGATACAGCAATGCAGCAGTTTTCATACCATGAAGCCCCTCAAGTAATACAAAGTTTCTAACCTACCAAATACTTTCAGGCAAGAATAGAGTTCATTCTAGAAATAAAAGCCAAAACACCAACTTTCTTCTGTCTCGTTTTAATTTAATTCAAATTTATTTTTTAAATACTCAGCTTCTTACTACTCAAGTACTTGAGCAATGAATGGCCTGTACTTGAACAATTCTTAAAAGCCTAATGTAGTGCACAAGTGGATTGAGAGGGGAATGTCTGTGAGGGGATCATCCAGGCTGTGGATTAATTAGCTCATGTCTTCCCCTGAGCTCCCCAGCTGCACAGTGGGACATAGGGCATCATGCTCACATATAGCTCCAATCTGCTCCCAGCTAAATATAGTATTCTATCATGCTTTTTACAGATACCACCTCATAAGATTTTTCAGGATAAATGATATACTGAAATGCTGTAGTAATCCATTGTAGACTCTTTTTATTGTATGGTGATAATCACCTTTCTCCTTTAAACAGAAAAATGCTAAAATGTTCTAACTTGTGCTAAGATAACAGGAGGATGATTTTAAAAAGGAGGCATCTCTTAATCATTCTATAATAGAGAGGTAAGATGGCAAAATCATGTGTGTTGCCCTAAGCAAGTATTCGGGCTGTTCTCTGGTATTTTTGGAGTGTAGTGGTTTTTCTCTGCTCCTGGCAGAGAACCTTCCTCTAAGGCCATTCTTCATCCAGGTTCTTTGCCTTTCACTTAAAGATATAGAAAATAATCCTGGTTAACTGCTATCTGAAAGTTTCCAGGAGTAAGACTTTTGATGCTGTTTTTTACCTTCAGAATTTTCCCATGAGTGTTGGACAGGAGATGTTACTGTATCCTGTCATACTTCTTGGCATTGGTAGTGCTTGAATTTCCATTTCCATCTTTTACAGGCTTTTAATCTCATTGCTTTCCCAGGTGTCTGATAGGGTGATGTAAGTAAAAATGATCTGGCTATTCCTCTGCCTAGAACTGTGGGTGCTGTCCCTCGGGGCAGAAGGGAAGCTGATGGGAGCAGAATGATTGAAAGAATGAGTGTTTTCTAAAGTCTATGTCTGGACCTCTAACTGCTGCTGTTGGGAAATCTCCCATTTCTGCTTCTGAGATCCCTCAGGAGCGGGCTTCGTGACTGCTAGAACCTTTTTTAGGTTTTGATGCAGTGATTCTTTGGGCCAAAATGAAATCTTTTTCTCTTCACTTTAGTCTTTGCCCAGCATCTGTTGGAAGGAACAGCAAGTTATTGTCTGGGCTTTTTCCTCAGCTCTGTGATTGTCCTCTCTGTCTCTGGAAAATAAGAACCAAGGGTTTTGTGTTACAAGAGATGACAGTGGGGAGAACAGAGGCATCTTGATCTACTGCTCTTTTCTCATGTTTCTTTCTTTTGTAAGTAGGTGAGTCACATTTCCTAGCTTGGCAGTCTTCTAGAGCCAACATTTGGTTCTTACCCACCAGTGTTATCAGTCAGGTTATCACCAAGTAACTGTCATGTTTCTTTCCCAGTAGACCCCAAAAATGCCTGGGAAATGCTGCTACCCATTTCCAGTACAGCTGCAAACCCATATTTATCTGGACATATATAATACAAGGTTTTATGTAGATATGTTTATCTATATCAGAATATTAGCAAACTGAAATACAGACCGTAGATTTCTGTAACCGGGTGAGTGTTTCCTGCTTGCACACACCAATCCCCACAGGGTGAGATGCTATCTTGCACATGAAAGCATTTCTGCAACACTTACACCATCCCTCACATGGGGGAACTATCGTCACAGGAAGTCAAACTGACAGTTTTGGGTAGCCTGTGGTGACTGGGATCATCTATGCCAGAGCATCTCTCTTATTTTCTCTCGTTACCCATATGTGACTGGCCCCTGTTTGCCTCCTTCAGAGCAGAGCATCCCTGGGTCTGAACTTGGCAGTGGGAAATGTGCTGGCAGGCCAGTGTGACAGTAGGAAATGGCATAATCCAGTGAATTTTGGTGGCTTTGGCGCACAGAATACCTGGCTCTCCCTTGGTTTTTTAAACCACAGGTATCACAATCTACATTTAGTCTGTTGCAGTTCAGTCAATTTTGACCTCTCTGTGATTCCAGAAGGGGAAATATTAGAGCAAATTAGGGACTCTCCTTTCCTTTCTGACCTGAAACATATGTTTCTTTGATTAGACCTAGAATGTGGAAAAAATTCTGTACCAGCTCCCAGGGCTTCCTTTTCATCTGTATAGGTTTTTTATTAATATTTAGAAAGTTTGCCTGCAGCAGTACTAGAATGTGCATCAGAGGACAACAGTTGTTTACTGTGTTTGAACTGAAGAATCTCACCCAGGAGATCTCATTCACTTGAAGTTTACATCTCTCAATCTCGACTTGCAGAAAGAGATCGATGAATAACAATTGTCATTTCAGAGTTGCACCTCTCCAATTATTTATTTGGTTGTGTGTCTTTCCAGAAGCACATGTAATTGGATCAGACACTAAAAACCAGATTGCAGGTTTTTAATGACAGCAAGCTCATACCTCTTTATAATGAAATAAAAAAAAGTAAACACACATATCCATCTGTAAAATGGTAATGACACATGAGCTCTGCCTCCCCACCTAAAGCAGTTAAAGTTAATTTATCTACTTTAAGAAACTACATTATATTCAGCAGACAGCTGACAGGTTACCCTTGGGAAGATCCATGTTTGGACATGACTCAAGTTGATTTCTTTTTTTTTTTTTTACCTCAAGCTGGCAGAGGCTACAAGTGTCACCCATACTAAAGCTGGTGACTATTGAAGATGATGTTGAGTGTCCCAGAGAGAGTTGTATCTACATTTGCTGCTCTCAGTGCACCTTCTGGCAGCCAGCCTGAGCTGCTGACTCCAGACACTTCTAAAGCAGTGGGTGCAAACACGTGAGAAATCAACAGCAGCAGCGAAATCTAGAAATCTCCCATTGCAGGATAGTTTGGGAGTTTGGAACAGGGATCCAGCTCTAACAGCTACAATGACCACTGCAAGCACAAACCCTATCCATAAAGTTTTAGAATAGGAGATAGGATCCCATAGGATTTCAAGGAATAGGGACCTGTTTTCTCAAAATACCTTCCCAAATGGAGCAGTAAGGTTTTCTGGCCTCATATATTCTTTTTTTTTTGGCTACAGAAATTAGATGAATAAAGGAAAAATTATAGGTTTTTCCTTTATGAAAAGAAGGGTTTTCCTGGTTTACTATTTATAGTGAATTTGTGTTTCATGTTTTCTTTTGCATCAAGGTTACAGGTGGAGAAAAGCTTTAAGAAAAGCTGATGAAATGATAGTATGAAACAGGTTGGAGCATAAACCTTTCCTGCCTGTGTTTACAAATGTAATAAGAACTATAAAACATGTTTTCAATTTTTTTTAATAATATGTATAGATAAATCTATATAATCAAAACTTTAATACTGCGAAATCTTAGTCTCAGCTGTGTGTGGAAGGGCAATAGTCTTCAAGGAAATAATCAAATCTCAGCTTCCTGGGTTTAGGTTGCTTGTCGATCTCTTTGTCCAGAATTCCTTTCATTAGTAGGTTTCCTGTACTAAATCTCTAAAAAAAGGTTTAAATTCTATTAATTTTATCTTTGTAGCTTAGTTATTGATAGCAAATTTGTAATTCATTATCAATTTACTGCCTGTGCTTTGAGTAGAGCGTGTGTATGAAGAGTGAGCTGATATCCAAGCAACAAAAAAAGCGCTGTAGTGTGAGTGTAGGCCTACTACGTTGCTACATCTGCATTGTGATGTCAAATTAAGAATAAGTCACATATGAAAAATGACTCACGGTGGTTCAAATCATTCCTGAATTTCCTGTTAACTAATTCCTACCACCATATTGTCAGCCAGGTGGAGTCTCAGGCACCAGGCATCAGTTGTTGGTGTTACATGTTTCGTTGTTAGCAGCGGGTTAGATTGCCTATGCTGTTCGTTAAACATCACTTCCAATCTGAATGCACACGTTGAAACCCCAGAAACAGACAAACTGTATTTTCTTTTTCTTCCTCACAGCTTTTGCAGTTTTATTTCCTTAAAACTTTGACAGTATCAAAATATGCTGTTCCCTGGTAACTGTACTTACATTGCACTGGAATTACTGATTTCTGTATGAGTATAGTGGGCCAGTTACCTGAAGATAACGAATGAGCAAAAGCATTCAAAGCATGTTACGTTTTTTCTTTTTTTAAATTCTTGTTAGAGTTACAGCAAAAGGAAAATCTTCTTTATCATTAATTTCTCTTCCTCTTCCTCCTTTACGTGGATATTAGACCAGTCTAGTCTCTTATAGCATAAATTCTTGCATCCCACAGAACTGTATGGCCAGTATGGGGCCACATTACTGATATAGAGCAGAGCCTTGCCATTAATTCTAGTCCTGTGAAGAGGTAAATCAGTTAATGTAATGCAAGAGGATTGTTCTTTCCCAAAGAAAGGGAAGTGGCTTTGAAGATTAGGGTCCACACCTCCAAACTAAGCAAGGACGGCCTCCATTATGCAGTTTTCCCCTGCAGTTCTTCCAGAGTCTCTTAACATCCCACAGTCCCGTGTGTAATCGCCCCCTCAGATGTTTGTTTTTACCACTCTGTGAGCCTGGTTTTTGCTTTCCACTACACTTGTCACTGACCTGAAATATGAAAACATGCTAAAAAAAAAGTCTGTTTTTTCCATGAGAATGTTTTAGGCATGAGTCTTCTTCATACAGCATGTATGTGGGCAAAAGAGCACAGTTCTCCCTGCCATGTAAGATGATCTCATATTACATTGGAAGGTGCTTGCTTTGGCTGGAACAGGAATACTCAGTAGCAAACAAATATTTGTATTGTTAGAGGTTGTCAGGTATCATTTAGCTATTCCCATACCTGAAAGAAATTGGTCCTTACGGAAAAGCATTTAACTTGAATTTGGTGTGCTTTGGAGAGGGCATGGATGTAGGAAAACAAAAAAGAATCCAGTTAATTTGTCAAAACCATCTTCTTCTATCATGATCTCAGTATATCATAGCACAGTCTGAATGAGGGCAAGAAACATCTATTCCTGGTTTGGCATCACTGGGGACAGGCATAGTGTGTGACCTTCTGCCTCCTCAAAACTAACCACAGCAATGATTTGCCTGGGAGGAAACAGGGAAACCCTTAATAAAGTTTTTGAGTGATGTGAACAGTATCATGCTGTTCTGGCAGCTCTCTGCATGAACAACTCTTTTCTAATCCCCTAAATTGGGGAATTCTGCCTGAATCTCACCAGCCCTTCCCACCATGCAGTCACTGGGCTCCATGCAGAGCTGTTCTGAAACTTGGCAGTCAAATTTCAGGTGCCCATTTGGCTCTGTCTTTGCAGCATGAATTCAGAACCCCCCTGCTCTGGCAGCCTGGGAGAGGTTCAGTGCAATATATGCCCCTCTTTACAGGCCTTTTCTCAGATGAAAAAAGAAATACCTGTTTGACCAATAATGTTCCTTTCACATCAGTCCCTGAGAGGATCCTTCCGAAGGAGAGTAGCATGGAGTGCATCAGAGAAGCTACCATCATACACTTGATTCATTTTGTGTATTACACTTGACTGTGGCAATTGAGAGTTCTGAAAAGCATTGACAAGTACAAGGGAGAGGTGAAAATTGAGAGGCTAAAGCTTTTTTTCAAAGTATTTCCACTGCCTCTGTGTGAGGGTTCTTTGGCATTCTGATTCCTTAATGCCTGATGGTTCCTTAGCCCTAGGATGACCTCTTTGTTTTGCCCCAAATCTGTTTTCCTGAGAAGAAATGCTGCAGTGTTTTGTGATGTAGAATATGTTTCTGTAATGTAGGCAATCAAGGTTTAGGGTAAATTGTTTGTTATGAAGACATTGAAGGGAAAAAACCTATGCAGTGAAATATGGAAGTAGAGCACTAGCAATAATTCTGCGTTGGGAGTGAGAGATAATGGCCTGTGTTTTGGTGGTAATAAAAATGTTCTGTTAAGTTCTCTGAACCCATTGCAATGTGATAGAAAACAGCAAATGATGAAACAGTGCTTTAAGGGGAGCTTACACATCCAGCAAGCATAAAATAAACATATTAAAATAGAAAAAAACCCCTGATTTCCAGTACTTATTGTTTTATCATTTCCATCATGGGTATAGGATAAAAGAAAACTCTTGCTTGCTTGTTAGAAGAAGAAAGCTCCTACTTGAAGTTCTTACTTGGCAGATGTCAGTTGAAAGCTCTGCTAAGGAATATGCTGCAATGTCAAACTCTGTTGGGTAATTTTAGACAAATGTGTCATGTGTGACATGGAAATATGGCAAGCTGTACATTAGTGATTTCCCAAGTGTTTGGATCAGGTAGTAATGTGCTGAGAAAGTGCTCTTTATCTCTCCACACTGTGTACTTGTATAGCAGTGGGGAAAGGCTTTTGGTAGAAATTACTTTAGTCAGAAAAAGAATCCATTTACAATATGTGCCTTCTAACATCTTTCAGACAATGCATTGTATTAAAGAGGCATTTTTTGATTAATGTTTTATAAACATTTTTCAGCATGACAGCTTAAAGTCCCTGTAAAATTGTAAATGCGTGCATAGTGCTCACTTCCATAAAGTCAAATGCCATCTCATAAAGTCTAGTTGGATCCTGTCAGTGACAGTGACACAGAATCAGTACCTTGGAGCATTAAAATTAATTTGCTTCATTTATATTACTGCAGTGATAGCTAGATGAAAAGAGTCCTATATTTAAATTATCTTAAAAATACCTTCAAATCTTTTAGGGTTTTTTATTATTATTATTTTACAGTTAACTAAATGTAGTGAAGTGCAGCATAATATTTTCATGGGCCTTTTAGGAAATGTGAAAGTAGCAAAGGGAAACGGGGAGGATGTGGGGAGCTATACTGGGTGCAGACTGGGGGAAGGATTAAGTAGCTTTCATTTGAGAAGGTTTTTAGAGAGGCGATGGCCTTTGGCCAGAGCTGATAACCTACAGCCTTGGAGCCAAACTGGCACACCCTGGAGCGACGGAGAGCAAAGAGGGCTTTCCTATACTGGGCTGCAAGAGCAGTCCTCTCACTCTTCCTTCATGTTGTTGAAGGTCATGGATAAACAGTGTTTCCTTTGCTTTCCTCAGGTTTGCAAAGTGCTTAATGAGGGAAAAAAAAGAGCTGAGTGAGGACACAAAAAATGGAGAAAACTGAACTGTGCTCCCTGTCACAGGCCTGTCTTCTCTCAGCTGCAGTGGGACTGTGATGTTGATGCCCCTGCCCTTAGTGGAGCTGAGTGATTTTGGTGGAAGTACCCAAAACTTACGTGGTTGCCATGAGTAGAATCAAAGGTTTTGGGAAGCAAACCCTCAGAGGCTGGAAGCATGGGAGTGGAGGAGGGAAAAGGAGAAAATACAAACAGAAAAAGAGCCTTTGAATACCAGGGACAAAGAGCAAGGAGGCAGATGGGAACATGGGGGAGCACCGGTAGGAGAAACAAAGAGGAAGAGGGGAATTTGAGGTATAAAGCTGGGAATACCAATGATCTTGTTTGAAAGGGATACCTGTAGAACGATCTTTGTTTTTTCTCCCTTCTGCTGCCACCCTCTGTAGTTCTAGTCAGGTGGGGTGCTGCTGTCTCATCTCGCTCCTTTCTTTGGAGGAGGATGTGATGCCTGTTAAACCCCCACTTTGAGCAAAGCTGACCAACTTAGCACCAAAGCTCAGAAAAGAACTGTGTTACTCAGGTCTTGTGGTATTTAGTGAGCAAGGGTCTTTGGCAGGGATTTGAACCAGATTGCTGGAACCTTGTAACTCCATAAACCACAGCAGCATGAACTGGTGTTTGTGGCATGAGGAGCCTTCAGCATTTGGGTTTTTTCTCAGGTGTTTATATGTGTATATTTATATGTGTATATATATATGAGAAAAATGTAGTTGTTTTTGTGTTTCATTTTAAAAGAGGTAAAAGTAACTATTAGAGCATGTTTTTTTTTTTAAATTAGCTATTTGCATGGGTTTTATATGTTTGGAAAACCTTAGCAGTCATTCTGATGCTTGCAGCTACTACATCTTGCAACTAAAAAGTTTAGATGGCATTTTTAAAAATAAATACAACTCATGCTGTTTAGTTTAGCTTTGTGATAATGTTACTGACACAAGCATTTGTGACTACACTGTGGGGTCTCTGTCATGATACATTTTCTGAGAGAGTTGCATACTGGCAAATGTTAGAATTATAAAGATCAGAAAGTGCATAAAAAGGCAACAAGGTTGGGGTCTTTTCTTTCCATTAGACTAGTCCTTACCTGCAAAAATGATAATTATTTCTTCTTTTCACCAGTTAGCATTTCCTGGTAAATAATAGGAACTTTAATTGCACATTAGTAACTTCCAGGAACCCATTGTTGTGACATGTATTTAAATAAGCTGTGAATTAAGAACCTCTCTCTACCCAGTGATCTAATTATACTGTCATGCTAATTATAGTATTTTGTATTTATATTTGACAACTTCAATTTTCTTTTCCTAGTTTACAGAAATAGTTTTCCTCTAGAGAATCTACCTTTTAGGCTGGAATTTCTTATATTTCTTTCAGAAAATGTACAGTTATCTGAAGCATGTCTCAGTCACTTTGGATGCATTCTGTTCACGTCTCTGCCATTAGTTTCTGTGTGATCTTAGGCTAGTCATTGTAGTGTTTCTGATTCTCTGTAGGAGCCCTCTTCTGCTTTCTAAAATGTTTTTGGATCTGTGGATGAAATTGCACTCCCAAAACACCAGGTACTGTCTTACAAACAGAAATACAGCATGTTCATAGCTTGGGACTCTAGTGTACTTTTCTGTGATTAGAAAATAGAAAAGGACCTACAAGAGTCAATTTGAGATGTGGAAACAGGCAATTAAGCTTTAGTCTGTTTACAAAAACAGTATGATGGGCATTTGAGGTAAATGATATGCCGTAATATAGTGCAAATGCCCATTTAATTTCTATCTAAATACTATTTATTCCCAAGCCCCAGAAATTAGTGTTAATAATAAGCAATTGTGTGATAGGTTCACGATGTTGTTTTGAAGGAAATTATAATACTGAAATAAAGCATGCAAGCCTGTATTTATTTGATTTAATCCATCCCTGCAAATATAAATGTAGGTAAAGGCTACTAGCTTAGGCATGAGATTTTTAGTGGTGTAATGTGATGAAGCTAATAATAATAATTACAAGAAATGGTGCTGTGGAAACATGAAGATTTCAGCAAGCCTAGATACATGTCAACAATAGTGGGACACTGGTGAAGTGGTAATAATTCAACAAGTAAACTGTTTGCTCACATAGGGAGGTGTCAGCCTCATGAAAGGAAACCTGAAATGGTGTTGAGAGTGGAAGTTTATCCAAGACATAAAGAAAAGTTTCCATAAATATGACAGCTTTGGCTGATCTGACATCTCCTCCTGGGGAAATAGAGGGTGTGTGGCACAAAGCTCAGTGTTTTGTCATTACTGAGAAAGGCGACAAGGCAGAGCCAGGTTGGATGGGGATTGGAGCAACCTGGTCTGGTGGAAGGTGTCCCTGTGGCAGGGAGCTGGAACAAGATGGCCTTTGAGATCCCTTCCAACCCAAACCACGCTGTGATTTTACGAGAAACTCGGATGAGCTCTGTGAAAACTGTGTCGTCTGCTTCACTACAAGGTTGATGCTGGCAGAGGATTCCTAGAGTGACATTTAAGATGAAAAAGAAAATAAGGTGCCTGCTCAGGAGGTTCTTGAGGAATCGCAGCTGCTCTTGTTGGCAGCTGTGCAAATATCTGGTCAGGCATGAGAGAGCTGGTTGCAGGTTTTGCCCACACCTGTACTGTGTGGAGCGTGGTAAGCAAAGTTCCAAGATTTAAGCAGATTATTTTGAGCAGTAATATGCTCAAAGTAGGCATAATTGGTTTCCTTACTGCAAAAGGGAATGAAACTTAATTTTACATTTCACATCATCAAGCAGGAAAATGATGATAGATATCAAATGGAGATGTTTGATAGAACTAGCACTGTTGAGTGCTAATTAGGAAAAATGGCCCATCTCTAGGTCTTAGCACTCACTTCTTCCAGCGTCCAGCAACTTCTGTACTCCAGCTGCTGCCTAACTCTTCGTGGGCAGGATCACTTCATATTGTTCACCCGGCTGACTAAACCTTTTCTGTCTCATAGATCAGTCAAGGCAGGGAAGGCTCTAATTTGGATGCTTACCGGCTGGAGGGAATGTACATGGAAAGCATGACCCTCCTCCAGTGGAGAACAGACCCAGGAAAGGTTGCAAAGGTTACAAGCAGGAGTTGGGCAGGTTGGATGGAGGACAATCATGCGAACACAGAACAGCCCAGTAAGAGGAAGTAGTTAATAAGCAGTTCAGAATTGTGCTCAGCAACTGAACAGTTATGCTATAGCGGAATGTATTGTATATCAAGTCTTCGGCAGCATTTCTTTATTTACTGCAATATTAGCAAAATTAGAAAAGATCTTTTATGACGTTTTCTACTCCTCCTCCCTTTCTGCCACAGAACTTTCTCTGCCATGTATTTTTTGTTTTTAAGTTCTTGCTCGTTTAGGTTGGATTTTTAATGTATAAAACATTTCAGTTCATTTTGGGATTTTGGGGAGGGGTTTTTTTGTTGTTTTTTTTTTTCTCGGTGAAATGTCAGTGCAGCATAAAATGCTTTGCTTTTATCTGGAGCTCAAAGTCTGTCTCCTGTTTTTCTGCCTGCAGGGATTCCCATGCTGAAGATAGTATTTGCAGGTTATGAACACCTGTCCTTAATTTCCGTCCCTTTGCTCATCTATCATCCTGCTCAGATCCTTCTTGGCAGTCTGTTGGTACCAACGATAAAATCCTGGATGGTTTCTAGGCAAAAGGTAAGAATTGTTGGATTTGATTTAGAATGGCAAGTGTATTGTGAGGGAAAAAATACCTAAACACATGTCCTAAACTCCTGGGGTTCCTTCTCTGGTAGGGATTTTTCTATTTTCTTGCTTCCTCTATAACTCTGATAATCACAGCAGTATCAAATTAAAAGTGCAGAACTTTACCCCATTTGAAAAGGGGAATTAAAAGACTCTGGAAAAGTTCATGGAGTTAGACCTCTACAGTTAATTCAAAATATGAATTTAGAATATACCCCATAAGAATGTCTCTATCCATTAGCTGACTAATAACCACAGCTTTGGATCTCCTTTATGGAAAAGTGACAAAGATGTGTTGGCTGGCATGGGAGCTGGGGAAATGAGGTAAAATTAAGACACTTGGTGAACTGGATTGAAGCAGGATGAATTTTTTCTTCCCCTTTCCCTCCGCTTGGCTCACCCTTTACAACAGCAAGAAGCCTAGAGCAGTCTGGGGCATCCCATTTCATGCCAAAATTAAAGTACAGGATAACTTGTATGATTAGAGACTATAACCTAGAGGGTTTGAAATCAGCATCATTGATTCAAATTATGCTTATTTCAGTACAAATTGAAGGTATCGACATCTGACAGCCATTCTGTGATCTATGTCAAATCATTGCAGTGGTTTTAGCCAGGTTTTCCAAATAACCACCCTGCAAAAAGCTAGTCCATGAAATCAACTTTTATGCTGTCTTTTAATGTTCTGAGATAATAAAGATCAAGAAGCTGCAGCAACTGAAGCAACCTTTGGCAGCCATTTTTGGTGATGGTTGAGACCTACTGTGGGAAGCCCAGCTCCATCAGCGCACTGCATTTGCCACTTGGCAGTGGAGAAATTTTATTGATAACACTCATATTTGCAATTTTCAGCAAAACCTAGTGGCTGTCATTTTACAGCTTCACACCACTAAAGTAACCTTGATATCTTGAATGCTAAAATTCCCCAAATCAGTGATTTTCATGTGTTACATGAACCTGTAAAAAGCAGGAAAACTCTCAGTTTTCAGAAACTGTGTTCAGAAATCAGGCCTTGTTAATATATACTGGTCTGAGCATCTGAGAGTCTCAGAATCTAGTGGCATTTATCCATCAGTCTGAACATCATTCTTTTTCTTTTAATCGAAAATTATCAGGAGACTTTACAGGTGGTATAAAGAAATTCCATGCTATTCTTGCAGAAAGACAGCCTAAAGTTAATGCTGCTGGTGACAGAACAATCCCTGCAATGCTGACTTCTCTTCAGCAGCTCAGGAGTAGGGCTGGAGCTCATCCAGACCTCACTGATTCTCAGGGCAGTAATGGTCTTCAGGGGCTGCTGTCAGCTGCTGCAAGTTAAAACAGCCTTTAAACAGAGCATCAGAACAGTCAATCAGTACTGGAGAGATTTACAGTTCACCAGCACTAGTTTCTTATTCATTAAGCATCAAATAAACCTCCTGTGCTAAGCAGACTGTAATGCCACAATAGAACCACTTTGGGGATTGTTGTTCTGTTGCAGCAGTTTCTTCAGTTGGTCTTCTGTATTATTCACAAATGTTATTTTAATTACTCTTTGAAAAAAATCAATGAGGTTGGGTCTGGTATAGTTGCAATAAGTATAATAGAAGTGAATGTTGTGACTGGATAATGGTCTCCTGCTTTGAAAATAAACATGTCATCATCACCCTTGATGTTTATTTTCTACAAACACCTTGGCTTCATTTTGGCATCTCTCTTGCAGGGGGAGGCAGTTATCCAGTCACAGTACTCAACTGCAGTGACATTCTTACTTAATTATGATAGTACATGTGATCGGGTTGTATGAAATTGAATTTAAATATTTAGAGGTTCATCTACACTAAGGTATTTCTACTTTGTAAATATGGCAGCAGAATCTGCCAAACTACAAAGTTAAAAAATTGTTTCCCCAAACAAAGTGTGGAATGATGTCTCTCTCTCCAAAATCTCTTGCTGAATAATATCCAAAAGACTAATCTCAAAGGGCTGGATTTAACAATAGTTAAATGCTGGTGTTTCTGAGGAGAATATAGCCCATTTATTTTTAAAGGTTTGGGGCTTTTTTAAGAGTTTGCATTTGTGCTGGAGTGATTTTTAAGCAGTGCTTACAAGCTTTAAGTGTACAATATTAAAGGTTAATATCTACAATAAGAAGCCCCATCAGGCATCTCTCAGACTGAGAATTGCTTGTTTAGCCAACCTGCTGGAAACAATAAGTCAGACACATGCCAGCCTGTCAGGGCTCTTCACCCAAAAGACTTCAGAAAAATGGAGGTTCCAAATTTCAGAAATTTGCCAGTTTCTCTAATTTCCTCTCACCTGGGCCAGTTCGTCCCACCTAAGAAGGCCCAGAGCTTTTTTTGTTGCTGAGCACACCAACAACCAGCATCCTTCCCTGTGACTGCCCTGCTGTACAGGAGCAGCTGAAAACCTAATGCCTTCCTAAGCATATCACATTTCTCTCCTTAGTTAGAGAGGCTGCTTCCTGCCAAACTGGAAGCATTAGCGCTGAGTTGCACTTCTGGCACACACTGAACAAACAGCTCAGCCTCCATAATTGGTCAGCCCTGTGAGGAACACGGAGCTGGACCACGCTGTCAAAAAAGAAAGGGGTTGCTTTCTTCCTCAGCAACAATAGAGCTGCAAAGATGTCAGGTGTCCCCTGGCATAAGATCACCTCTGGACTGATAGACTTTGCCTTATTCTTACCTTTTCTCAGAAAGGAAGATGTAAACATCAGAGGTACATGACATCCACCGCTGCAGCAGTGATTACCCTGTGAGCAGGCTTTGAGCCATGTGGAAGGAAGCCAGGGACACAAAGATGTTGGCACAAATTTTCTTCACTGTCTTTCTTTAAGTGGGTCTGAAGCTCTTCTATCTGTGCCACGAGTGGTTTGAGTGGGGTCCAAATAGTTGCTTTTTAGAAGGCATCTGAGACCCATCTCTGCTTCCTTCACTGGCACTGTAGCCACAGTCCTTGTGGTTCCTCTGTTAAGGCTCTCTATGTAAGTGGAGGCTGTGATGGGCTGACTCCTCTCTCAGCCTCTCAAAAGTACACACTGTGTTTTGTTGCCCCTTATAAATGAGAATCTTACCTTGTGCTGTTGCTTGTCTTTTAGGGGTATAAAAAAGTGACTGTCTTGCTTCCTGTTCACAGGCCCTGAAACTAACCAGGCAGCCCAAAGCACCCGTGAAGGTATAATTGTGGAGATGGCCTGTGTCACAGTGAATGTATATATGTACTATACTGTACACACGGACAATTGACACAGCTGGGTTTTGTGAATGTTGCTTCAGTGCATATTTTATTTTTTTATATATATCTATATCTATATATATTAAAAGATACCTGTTAAGTGCCTTACAGATGCATTTTTGGCAAAAAGCATTGTTTTCAGAAGCCACTTTGATGGTTTCTGCAAGAGGATGTACAGTATTTTGGAGTCCTTTAGTTTATTTTTCTAACCAAGTGAATGGTCATGACTGACAGCTGGTTCTTCCATTGCCCTTGCTTTGAAGCCAGGGTGCACCAGCTGCAAATCTCTGTTTTAAACTAGCCAAAATGACCAGAAGCCTATCCCACTGCTGGCTTACCCTGGGGAGGAGCTTTCTGAAGGTTTTTTTTCTGAGATTGACTTGAATTTCTGTGTGACTCTGTTACACTCCCTAGTCATATGACTGTGACATGCCTTTTTCTTCTGAGTTTGTGTATACTCAGCATGGGGCCATCCAATGGATAGAAGCTGAAAAGCATGAATTATTTGCATTTGTTGACACAGTTGTCTAGACATTCCTTCAAAGTTAATGGTTTCTCAAGAAAATTCTTTCAATTCCGTTGTATGATATTGTGCCATTGTATATCTTAAATGCCTCATAAGCTTCTTCAAAGAAATGGTCTGGTGCTTGGGTTATGAGTGAAGTATTTGTGTTTGCAGCTAGGAGATCTTTTCATAATTTACCCCTGAAAATCACAAATTTTTGGTTTTCTTTTTTCTTTTCCTTTCCCCTGTGCAATGCACGGAGACCTGCATGGAGAATTTAGGATGCTGAAACAGAGCCTTTATTGTAGTGAGCCAAGCTATGTTTTCTCTATCGCTGCACTGGTAATGAATAGTAGCTTATGAGGACAAGAAAGTTGACAGGTTTGGTTTTTTTTACTAATTAAAAGGATCCTTATAGAAACAAAAACACTATCCTAGCTCATTTGACAATCAATCACAACTTTTTAGAAAATAGTATTACTCTTTCTAATAAGCTTATATAAAAAAAGAATACAAAATACTATTTCTAGGTGTTGAAGGGAAAGGAATATAGGCATATATTTAAACATACAGCCAGCACTACATCTTGTCTTGGAGATGATGATTTCAGAAATGTGCTCTAGTCCAGACTAGGGGGTGTGCCCATCTGCAAAAACTGTGCTGGCAAATGTGCATTAAAATATTAAGTAAGGAAAGGAAGAGGTCAATGTGGGATTGATATAAATGCAGAGCTTCCGTGTGTGTCATGGTTAACACTGCAGCTAACGGTGTGGCTGAGTGCAAACACCTCGGAGCAAGTCTTTAGCAAATGCAGATTATCGGAGCTCTGATAAGGCTGTAAGCCTTTACACAAGCTGAAGATCTTCTGTGTGACAATAGGCATGTGAAATTCATATCCTTTTGCCTTATGAAAAAGAAAAAATGTGCTTGGTTTACCTAGTCTGCTACTTCCAGTCCTGTGAACAACAGGAAAAAAGTAATATGGTACCAATCCTCGGTGCTTTACCTGATGGCCACTCCCTGTTGCCATCTGTATGAGAAAGTACAGGGAGCTGACAGCTTCACCCTGTTCAGAACTGGCACACCAATAAAAGGACCACGTGACAAAGGTATTGGGGGTGGCACACGCTGAATTCCTTCCTTCCCTGGAGGGAGGAATCAAGCTCTCCCTGCTGAGTAGGCAGAAGGGTTGAGGACAGCCCTGGGCTGTCCATGTCCCCAGGGCTCTGCTCTCTTCCCGCTGGGCAGTGGGCAGCGAGCTCACAGTTTGATCAGTGCATCCCTAGATAGCACAGGCAGATCCACCAACAGGCCTGCAAGGAACTGGAGAGTTCATGGGCCAAATTCAAGGTTCCACTTCCTTAAGCATTCTAAGTAGTAACTGATTCCATATGGGAAAAAATTCCTCTGGGTTTAAAAACCCCACTTGCAGCAGGGGACTGCTTCCAAACTCAGGACAGTTTCTTTTTGTTCTGCTTCCATAAAGCTGAATTTCCAGAGAATATAAAGACTTAATCCCAATCCCACTGAAATCAATGACTCTTTCTGTTGGTTTTGAATGGTGAGACAACAGGCCCAGAGGCAGTGTTCCCTTTTTTAAAATACATAAGAAGAGTTCCAACAGACAGTAGCTGACTGTGGTTGTGTCAATGCCAAATAGTCAGAACACTGCAAGTACCCTTAACTGAGCTACCTCTGTGTACTGAATCTCTGCCTTTCAGTACTTCCAACAACTTGCTTAGATTCCATTGAACACATCCTTTGTTTTAGGGTTTTTTTTCCCTACATTTAAGAATATTCAAACTGTTTTACAATGTAGTTTTGTTAGTGTTTACAAAGTCCTTGTTGATTGCTTTGGGGCAGTTTAAATATTGTGTATGAGTGTTGGAGGTGTTGGTCTAAAGGGAGTATCAAGCTAAACTGCAATACATATTTTAAATCCATACTTAATGAAACTGAATTGTGCGCATCAATTCTGTTAAGACTGTTAAGATGTTTGTTTTATGACTTGTTATATGTCTTTAATAAACAGAAACATTTTGAATTCAATTTTGTTAAAAGGAAAACAAGATAAAATTATTTATCCTCTAGGTCACATTTTTTTACCTCTGTTATCTGTTTTATTCTTTTGTGAGTGAATTTTTAAACTGTTTGCTTATTTTTTCCTAAAAAAAAAAAGCCCATTAACCATATGGAAATACTTTATTAACTTGGGGAAAGAAAATCCTCAGAATACTGCTGGTTGTCATCAATTGAAAATTAATGCGTTGAATCTAACCAGGTTTTCAGTAAAGACTTAGAACAGTTGGGAATATTTTCAACTTCTTGTCTTTAAATTTAACTGATATTAAAAACGATCAGACAAAACCGATGGCAAATGAGAACTTTGCCCGTGTTACAACATGAAGATTTTCTCGGTCATCAACTCTCCCTCTTTCTGCATCTCTATAATCCCATCTAATGATAGCGGAGGAAAGAAACCCACCCGAACAATAAAACAGCACTTCAGAGGTCATGAGCAATGTTAGCACTTTTTGTTGAGTTACTCAAACATTTTATTTCCCTTTTTGTGGATTTAATTGAAAAGGTTTTGATTACTCCAGTAACTTATCATGGTAAACAAATTTTAATGTAGTTAAAATCAAAGATGTGGTTGTGTTTTTCTTGTTGATCCTTTAGTTAGTGTGAACAGGTTATGTGGTAGAAAGGCAGTCTCAGCAGAAGCTGCTCAGTTGTGCTTGTTCACAGAGCAGAAGGAGCTTGGTTTTACAGAAGTAGTCCCCTACATTACTCTGGCAGTCAGGGAAAAAGGAGCTGTTAGTTTTATTTGTGTACATTTTTCTGTGGAAATATCTTGACAGCGGGAGGTTAGAAGGCAAGATGAAATATGGTCTGTCTGCAAGCGCATTGATTTATGTGCGAGTGCATACGTGCATAAGAGATGAGCAGTTGTATACGTAGAAATGACTAGAAAGGGCCAAGTCCCTGGGATACATTTTTTTTTGCAAGACTGCATATGGAGAAAGAGCTACTTTTTTTGATGTTATTCTGCCATTAAAAATGAAATTTCAGACACTGAATTGTGTTTTGTATTGAATCATAATCTCATACAGAACCCTTACAGCAGACAATTGCAGCTTTGTATTTGTAAACTGTAGACTGTTTTGCACTTAAATAGATGTTGATGCATTTGGGAATTACAACACAGTAAAGGGCTAAATCACAGTTTCTCCATTTGGTTATAATCCAAATGCATTTATATTACTATTATTATAAAGTGCCAGGAACACAGGCAGTCCCTCGCAAACACGTTAAATAGACAAGAGACTAAATTCTGCCCTTGGTTACACTTGCACATCTCCAGTGCAAGGTTGTTAAGCTGCAGAGCAGTCTCCCCAGGGAAGCTGTTTGAAGAGCCCTGCCATCGTTCTAACAAAGCTCGGGGATAATGTAGCACATGATGAGAGTAAATGAAGAGTATTTTACTTTTGATTTGATGGCCTGCCCTTTCCAGCATCTTACAAACCGATTCTCTTTTGCCCCTGTTTCCATGGGGTAGCCCCAGTCTCCCGGACCAAAACTTACAGCATCCTGTCAGAACAGTGTCAGGAGAGGGACGTACTCTCTTTGCCGTTTTCTTGCTTCGACCACATTATCATTTACGATCATTAGGCTGTGGCTTCTACAAGGAGGCATTCTGACTTAAATTCCTCCAAGTTCATGTGTCCTGTTCCTGTAAAATTCCCTTTCAACAGAGAGCACCCTGCAGGATGGTAAGGAATCTTCTGGAGTTGCACAGACAAGCTGTGCAGGACTAGAGAAAACAATGCTGGGAAATGCAGGTTGGAGGCATTACTCCAGGCAAGTCTGCTTTTGTGCTGGCACATCTAAAGCTGCAGCAGAGGTCATGAAAGCAGCCTCTGGATTGTTCCTCTTGCCAGAAAGGTGGAGAGTGAGATCTTCAGTGAGAAGTGAAATTAAATTTATTTGTGATTAAAAAGACAAGAGAGACGTGTTGGAAACAAGGAATGCCAAAGAGGCCTCTTGGCTGCTCCCCTAAGCAAATTGCAGTCTCAGTGGAACATCAGCTTCTCAGTCCATCAGATTGCAGTAATCAAGTCTGGAGCTGATGGGAGCATGAGTCACCACTTAATTTTCTCATCAGTGGAGGCCAAGTTTTCAAAATATTTTTAGATGCATTTCCACAGAGATTTCTGCCAGCCAGTGACCTATACAGTGTCAAGAAATGAGCAATAGCTGCTGCTGAATCAGGCTTTGCTTCCTGCCACCTACCCTTCTGACCATAGTCAGGGGCAGGGAGGGCAGGTAAATCAAAGGAATTATTTGGAATTATTATGCAGAAAAAAAGCCCTGCTGAGCTGATAGGAACACCTGGATTTATTAAGTAATGAAATAACCTGTGAATTCTTAGGCTGCCTGGTAGGTTCAGATGGACTTTGACTACTGTGTTGCTAGCCCCAGCCAGAGGCAGGTGTGAGATTAGGAACGGATTTGTGATCTGTGCTCCGAGGGACAGCCCATACCCAGCAGCTGCAGCCCATGGAAGAGGCCGTGCATCTCCGAAGGATCTCGTGCTGGTGTGTCTCATCTGCTCTTTGCCTGTGTTCTGAGCTGCCACCTGGCACAACCATTTGACACCCAGGTAAGAAAAAGGAAAAAAGCCTCTGTGTGGCATCCTGTGTGGGTGGGCTCCATCTAGTATAACAGTCACAAAATCAAAAACTTGCAGATGTTGGCATGCTGCTGCTGGTTCATCTCTGTAAGAGAAAACTTACTATTCATGGTCAGTTTTCCTATGAAACAATTCCAACTTCTAAGGGAAATCAGCTGTCTCGAAAGGAAAGAAAATGGGCTTCCTTGAAGGGAAGACAATTTCATTGATAGGATTAAAAAATTGTGGAGGTCATGTGAGAAATGGCCTTCTGCCAGGAGAAATGCAGGAAATAAAATTTGAGTGTCCTGTGACAATAATTAGGTATGAAATCCTATTGACAGAAGCTTTTGCAGTTCTGTGCTCCCTCTGTTTCTTAGCATTGTGACTGCAGTCCCTCCCTGTTTCTATCCTTTGTCTGCTGCACAGCCCATACCCAAGATGTCACAAAATTGTTTTATTTCCCCATGCCTTCCCCATGTAGTTTTGCCACTTGTCAACAATGCTTGATGAAGTAAGTGATAAAGTATATTTTTCCTCTCTTTTTTTTTTTTATTTTAGCTTCTCCCAGTTAGCTGTCCCTAACTGAACCTGGTGTCTTCACCAAGATGATGCTCTCATCTGCTCTCCGAGCTCTCTCAGAGACCCTGTCCTGTAGCCAAGAAACCAGGGCAGCCTTCCAAGATGATGCTTGAGGAAGCACAGAAGTCAGCTTTCTGTGCTGACACTGAACAACTTAACCCATGCAAAATACAGTTTTTGTGTTCTTTGTAAGGACTCACAGCTCCCCTGGAAGGGAACACCCACATGATGCAGACCTGAAGCTCACTGCTGGATCCATCAGAGTCACTGTCAGTCCTTTAGGTAATCCCATACTGCTGTTGACAAATTTTGCCAAGTTCTCCAGCAAATTTGCATTCTGTTTCAGAATATTGCTTCAATTGGAGAAATTTTGGGACAACCTCTTATTTTTCTTCATAAAAATGACAAAAAAAACCCTTTTTTGATCTATTTTAGGTCTCTGTTTGTCTGAAAAAATAACTTCAATTTCCCTAAGAAGCTCAGGACTACTATATTTGCTTCACATGTTCACTCTGCCCCCATTCCAAAACATGCAGTCTTTCAGGTATCTCACAGCAAGTTGCATAAAGCTCTTCTTTAGAAAACAGCTACAACATCTGTTTAGGTCCAATTCCTTGATAAATAAAATATATCCCAGAGGCATAATAGCATGCTAAAAATAAGAGTATGACACAATTTGAGCCAGCTAATCTGGTAACTCTGTTTGCTGCAGCTCACGGAGTGTTAATGTGAGAAGCCTGTATCTTTCCAGCCCGGCTGGCTGTGAGCATTGCGCCTGGATCTCTCCCAGAGCCAGAACCAAATCTCACAGTACTTTGCCATCCTGTGCTCGCAAACTTCCTCCTTCTGACCTCTCCAGATGTAAAAACATAGGATAAATGGTGATACGTGAGATTTTGTGTGAGTCAGGGAACAGAAGATGCAGCCAGCAGAGCCTGACTTGTATCATGTTTGCGGTCAGGTAATGCCTATTTGTGACACCAAACACTGACATGGAACCTCTCTAATTATAAAAGGCACAAAGAGCTGTATACAGCCACGCTATCACGTACCAGTGTTCCAAACCATCTCATTTTAAGTATCTATCAGGGCGTTTTCAAAAAACCCCAACAAAATTCAGATCTTGGTGGTGTCAGTTTTTCAGAAGATTTTTTGGTAGGGTTTTCTTGTGTTGTTTTAAAGTAAGGTGCATAGTACATGTAGAAAAACTCCTCCATGTGTATCATGATGTATATTAAACCATTATCTTCTATGTTCTATAATTTGATACTTCACATATTTTTAGGGAATGTATTTTGCTTATTTAACTCTCCACTTTCAAAGCAAACTCCCTCTGCTAACTCATCCCATTTTAATTTTTGTATTTGAATCAAAAATGAACCTTGAATTTTGGTATGTGCATAAATACACTGCAGTGTATGGCAAGCAGCAGCTTCTATGTTTAAAAAATAAATTTAGTGAGAAATTTCAATATTTTTAATACTAGTGAAAATAAAATTTAGTCTCTTAAGATGGCACAGTGATATTGTTTAAATAGCTGTGACTTTGAATGTGGTTTAATTTTTTTTTTTTCCAGAAGCTTCAATTTAGGAGCTTGTTCTCCTAGTAACAAAATATTTGCTCTGAACAATCCCAGAAGCATAATACATTAGTAGAAAGAGTTTTTATAGCCAATAATTCAGCTGTTATAAATTATGTCTGTAAAGAAAGAGAAAAGGGTTCCTTTTTAAAACTTGCTGCCAGATTCTGGTACAGTGATGCTGAGTAAGATAAGTAATGTTCTTTTGATTAACAGTCATGTCTTGAGTAGTTTTCATTTAAAGAAGACTTTATTAAGCATTTTTCTCAAACTCATCTTTTTTATTCTGTTTTGAACAGACTTCCATCTGAAGAAAACTCAGTGACTTTTTGGCCTACATTAAATTCCCACTGACAAACAGATGAGAATTATTATTAATTTTCTCCAGAAAGAACTAATAGGTTTTGCCAAATAAATCATGCAGATCCTAAGTGTGCTATTCATCTCTTCTGCAGATTATTGCTTCAAAGCCATGGTACTTGTCCTTTAAAAATCAAAAGTCAAATCAGTCCTTTGATTTGAAGTGAAAATTTTGGACTGGCAGTTGTCCTGGGCCTTGTTATTGTTTGGGTTTTTGCAGTTCGGAAAATGAGAGGGCCGGCAGGCCTTAGATTCTTGATAAGTGTGGAGTCTTAGTTTTAGGGAACTTGACCACACCTGAAGACTGGAGGTAACTTTTTTGTGTAAATGAATGGCTCAGTGATTTATCCCTCCCCAGTATTATGGAGCGCCCCAAGTCTCCTGAGAAGCCAGAGCTGAGAGTGGAGTTGAACCTCTTCAACTTGGACACCCTTTGTGTCCATGTGTCTGTCTATGTGTCAGTCATGGCCCAGGGCCCTGACCAGGTCCTGAAATATTCCAGCATCTCCCACTGTTTCAGTTCTGTCTGTTCTGGAAGCTGTAGATACTTTGTGCTCTTCTTATCTTTCCAGAATACATTGTAGGGAATAATTATGTTCACTTAATTAGCTTTTTGTTGATTTGAGCTTATTTGGTGCACTCACTGTTGCTTCTGCAGCACACATTCCATCATCTCTTTGATTTCTTCCTAATTAATGGAAGAGTATGATCGGCAACTTCCAATTGTTTTTAAGTACCCTTGATTACTTTTTTGTTGTTTGGGAATTGATTTTGAGTTGAAATATGTCTCAACTAATTGCAAGATGTAATACCACAAAACTGTATGAATTAACAAATACTAATATGTACTTAACATCTGTCCTAGATACCAGTGTTTGTACCCACACACAGAGGATGCTGCTACAGGCTGAAATTAGAAGACAGGAACAATGTAGTTTATCCAAATTCTGTATTTCTCTAGTAAATTTCAAATCAGCATGAGACATGTATCCCTTTCAGATATTCATCTGTTCAGCATCTTCATCAAAAAGAGAACTTTCCAGATGACACTTATGGCAGCAGAAGTTGCAGTTCAAGCTGATGTTACTCAATTAACGCTGCATGAGATTTCTCCAAATGTGTTGGCTGCTGTAGCCATCTTAAAAGAAAAAAAAACGAAACAAAAACAAGCACAACCCAAAACCAACCAATCAAAAAAATCCCCTAAAACAACAACAGAAAAACCCACCCACATACATTTGATTTCTCCTGTTTGTTGTTAAAATGATACATTATAAATTTGCCAAGTCATGCAAACCAGCTTCCTTTTATATTCTGGGCACACCATTAATTTTCACAGGAAAATATTTAGAATCACTTGGTGATTCTAAATATTAGTGTTTAGAATCACTAGGTCTGTTCAAACATTGATTGAATGCAGTTATTTTTCAGCATCTTCCGTACATTAAGTTTAACTACCTTGTTTTATTAAAAATCCAGCTGTACTGGCAAACAAACAAACAAACAAAATTTAAAAAAAAGAAGCTGGAAGAGAAAAAGGGGAAGGAACAAACCCATGTGTGACCTCTGGTGGTTTGAAGACTTACTCAGAATATTGTATCTTCATCAATGATTAAATGACTCTCCCTTTTAAAATGTATTGAGCCCTCATTTTTATATGGATGGACATCACTACACCAGAAATTCAACCTCTCACTGAGAAAAAGGGTGATCATAAGAATGGGAAAACAACTCAGATAAGTAAAATCAGTGCAAATGCAAACCTTTTTCCAACTCCTTGAAAGAGATTGACAATCTGAGGAAGGATAAACACATGGGACCTACATTTCCCAAAATAAGAAATTATGGCAGATGCTCAGCTGACACTGATACATCAGATAACCATCACTCTGGGAGGACAGGTGCTCTCTGAAAACTGGGCACTTTTAATAAGATTGAAAAGAAAGTGCTTAAAGACTGAGGTGTCCAAAAATTTAATTTGGTTTGCAAATACAGATTTTGACTCTTTTTCAAGTTTCTCATTTTTCCTTCTTTGTATCTTTTCCTGCTCTGTCTGAAAGCAGAAAAAGGAGTAGAAAGCACTATGGAACTAGAGTAATATGTGTATATATACATATTAATTGTGTACGTCTGTATCAGTCACCTGGTTAATATTTAGATGCCATTTTGATTACATATTTTCTTTTTTGTTTGTTTGGTTAAGGATCTTCAGGAGGTTTTCAGAATATATGGGCTGGCATGGAAAGCAAAGCTAGATTTCACCAGATATCTCTCAATGCTTCTTAATACCATGTGTTTTCACTGGTGTTTTCTCTATGCCTTGTTCTTTGTAGGCAGTACTTAGCACTTTATACTCCTTCAGAGAGAGTGCTGACTGCGGCTGAGAAGTCATCCTGGAGAGCAGGGACACAGGTATTTTCCATTTTAGATACACATATATGACCAAACGGACTTTTACGTGGGTACTACATGATAGTAATACCTAAAGTCAGTCAAATGATCATATTTTAAAGAATAAAAGCAAAATTTTCCATCTTGCTGACAAATGCATCTGAGCTTCCCTGCGCCCCGGGACCTGCACACCCTCATCCCGCAAGCAGAGGTGCCTACAAAAAAGCCGGAGAGGGATTTTTTGTAAGGGCAAATAGTGGTAGAAAAAGAGGGAATTGTTTCATACTGAAAGACAGCAGGTTTAGAATAGATATGAGGAAGAAATTCTTGAGTGTGAGGGTGGTGAGGGATGGGCACAGGTTGCCCAGAGAAGCTGTGGCTGCCCCATCCCTGCAAATGTTCAAGGTCCAGTTGGATGGGGCTCTGAGCGGCCTGGTCTGATGTGAGATGTCCCTGCCAGTGGGAGGGGTTGGAACTGGATGATCGTTAAGGTCCGTTCCAACCCAAACCATTCTATAGTTCTGTGTTGCTCCAGAGGCCACCGTGCCCAGAGCATGGAACTGGCTGCTCTGTGACATCAGCCCGGGCCGAGGGCACCACAGGTGCTGCGGGCGCCGTGGCTGTGGCTGTGCTGGTGCATGGAGACCTCGCTCCTGCAGCTGACACAAGCCACGGGCAGCAATGCTGCTGTTCTGCGTCCTTGTCCTGCTGGCCATGTGCAGGCCTGTGCAGGGAGTGTGGAACACCTGTGGGTAAGTGGCCCCAGGCTCTGGTAGGGAGCTTGGGCAGCACTTTGGGGGCTCCCTGGAGACGGCCCACTTGTCCTTCGTGGCCAGGCCACAGCTTCCCAAATCCCGTGGAGAAGCCTCAGTTCCTTGTGGACAGGCGCACACCCTGCAGCCTTCCCTGGCCTGCTGTCCCTGCACACCTTGTGGGGAGCTTCTGCTGGAGCAGCAGCAAGCCATGGAGCAGGATTGAAATAACTTTCTACTTGCAGAGGGAGCTGTGGGCTCCGGCCCTTGACTTCTGATGATGAGCAAGGCATGACACGCGTCGTGGGTGGCACCAGTGCCCAGGCAGGGGCCTGGCCCTGGCTTGTCAGCATCCAAGATCCCTCGGTTGCGGGCACAGGACACCTGTGCGGAGGGTCCCTCATCAGCGTACAGTGGGTTCTCACAGCAGCCCACTGCTTTGCCAACTCCAGGTAAGGAGGTGCAGGAAACAGGGATATCCCCACAACATCAGCAGGTTCCCTGTCAGCAGTGCCATATGCTCTCCCTTCTTGTTTCCTTGCAGTGTGCCCAGTGCTTGGGCAATGCAAAGCCCAGCTGAGAAATTGTTTAGGAGAACACTGGGTACATGCCACTACTTCCTAGTAGCCTCCAGCTGACATTCCCAGACTCTAAGGCATGCTAGAGCAGTCAGCACCTTCATAGTGCTGCCTTCCTCTCTGCCTTGAGAAGCAGAAGGCTGGTCACTGCTGAGCTGCCACAACTTCAGGCTCTGCTCCCTCTCACCCTTCTGTCCATGTGCCTTCAGGAACATCAGCGCCATGCGCCTGCTGATCGGGGCCACCCAGCTGACTGAGCCAGGCTCTGGGGCCGAGGTGCGCCTGATTAAGCGGCTGCTGGTTCACAAGGAATACGGTCCTGCAGACCAGAGCAACGACATCGCGCTGCTGGAACTGAACGAGCCTGTCCAGTGCAGCCCCTACATCCAGCCGGTCTGTGTGCCCAATGCCACGCTGAATGTGGCACAGCTGGAAACCTGCTATGTCGCTGGCTGGGGTGCCACCACTGCAAGATGTGAGTGTTCAAAAATGGAGGGCAAGCTCGATACACTGGGAAGATGAGCTGAGCTCCCTGACAGTAGAGGTCAAAGCCAAAGTCAGGCTGCCCGCTCCCTAAAGGCAGACAGCAGGGACAGAGAGCTTCAGCCCCTGTGTAGAGGCAAAGCCAAGCCCTAGGGAAGGGGATCACGCTCAAATGAGGAAAGTGGCAGCAAGCTGCGGGGCCCTCATTCCTTTCTCTGCTCACAGCTCAAAGTTCAAGTGATGTCCTGCAGGAGGCCAAGGTCCACCTTATCAATGTTCAGGTGTGCAACAGCAGCCACTGGTACGATGGGGACATCCACACCCACAACTTGTGTGCTGGCTACCCGGAGGGTGGCATCGACACCTGCCAGGTAGGAACGTGTGACAAGTCACTAACCCCCCAGCAGCACAGGCAGCACCACCCCAACACAGCCCAGCCCCTGCTTTCCCTGGCCAGTCACTCTCTCAGCCCCAGCTCCCCGTCACTGCTGGGGTTTCCCACGCATTCCCCATGTGCAGGGCCTAGCCCAGAGCCTCTCTTGTCCCAGAGGCCTGGCACTCTTTCCAGAAAGCCCTGCTAGTGCTCTTGGCAGAGGTCCAGATGCCAATGCTGGAACATCTGTCCTCGGCACATCCAGGATCACTGTGCTGAGCTGAGAGAGGGCCTGACTTCATAGGCCCCTAGCCTGCTCCCAGCCAAGTTTCTGGAGGCTCCAGCACCTGAGCAGAGCCCTGGTCTGCTAGGAATAGAGCTCTGGCAAGGGCTGTTAGAGGGAAGGAGACAGTCCCAGTGCTGACAGGGGCCACCCAGCACCACCTTAATCCTCTGTGCTCCTCTGCAGGGTGACAGTGGGGGTCCACTCATGTGTAAAGACAACAGCACTGACTTCTTCTGGGTTGTTGGAGTGACCAGCTGGGGAAGAGGCTGCGCCAGAGCACAACGGCCTGGAATATACACTTCTGTTCAGCACTTCTATGACTGGATTCTGGTCCAGATGGAACTGCTTCCGCAAGTAGAGGCTTCTCGAGCATGGAGTCATTACACAACCGCCTCCCAACCCTGGACTCACCATACGAAAGCCCCATGGCCCTCTCAGAAGCCATGGCCGAGACCACCTCCTACTCAGAAGCCATGGCCGAGACCACCTCCTACTCAGAAGCCATGGCCAAGACCACCTCCCACTCAGAAGCCATGGCCAAGACCACCTCCCACTCAGAAGCCATGGCCAACAACACTCCCCACTCCTAGGCCATGGCCAACAACACTCCCCACTCCTAGGCCATGGCCAACAACACTCCCCACTCCTAGGCCATGGCCAACAACACTGCCCACTCAGAAGCCATGGCCGAAACCAATTCCTACTCAGAAGCCATGGCCAAAACCAACCCCTACTCAGAAGCCAAGTTCAATACCAACACCAGTGGAAGGGATTAAGAGCTGCCCATATCCACTCAAGAAGCTGATGGAATTCTTTGCTCAGATCCAGGAGCTCCTGAAGGACCTACAGGGGAATTACATTTTGAGCAGGAGAATGGACAAGATCCAGTGCAAGTTGCATGGAACTCTGACCATTTCCTGTGGAGACAATGCCTGATGATCCAAAGGCCGCCTCAGTGCCAAATACCTGCTCTGCCTTGCCCACATTGCTCTTTTGCGTGTATGCAAACGCTAATGCTGACTTAGTTGATAAAATAAAGTTACTTCTGTTTATAGTTATTAACCATGCTTTCAGTCCAGTTTGGTCGCCAGGGCAATGCTAGGACTTCCTTGCCCAGAACCTGCAAAATTAGGCTGCACCAGAGCACCTGGGCACAAAGGGAGTCACTCCAAAGGGCTGGAACTGTGCCTGGTCAGAGAGGAGAGTGCTCAGAGCCGCCACAGGATGGAGAAGACTGGGACATCAAGGCTAGGAAGAGGACAGGAAAGGACAATGCCACATGCAGACACCTTGAGGGGAACACACTGAGGCACACAGGCTGGTGACTAGGGCCTGGCAAAAGCCTTAGCTAATGGAGCAGACCTGGGAAGCTCTTGAGCATGACAAGCAAAATTGCTGACTGTCACAAAGACAGGGAGAAGCTGACAGGAGCTACAGTGCCCTAAGGAAGAGCAAGATTTCACAGGTAGCAAAGGGACATTGATGTATGAGGTGGCCACACTTAAGACATGTTTGAAGGAAGAGTTGGGGTCATTCTGGGGAGAAGAACCTGGTAGGAGCAGAAGGACTGAGGAAACTGCATCTGTAATGCCATGGAAGGCCAAGGTGAGCTAGTTAACAGCTCCTGCAACACCAAGTCTGTTCCCAGGTAGGACAAACCTTGGATTCAGAGGGAAAAGATAGCAGGGAGGACAGAAGGGCAGAGAAAGAGAGGAGTCGAGGAAGATGAGGGGGATGTGTAAGCATGGCAGATAGGGAAGAAGGGAGGATCAAGGAGCCAAGTCTCACAGACACAAGCTGCATCCTTGGCCTTGCATTCGAGGTGCCACAACTGCCCTTGTGAGTGTGGGCCAGAACAGCACTAGCCCTTGTAGATATCAAGGACAGGGAGCCTCCCAGAGCCTGTTGCTGTGGCTGCAGTGGCCAGCATGGAGTGTGCCGCATCCATGTTTCCCATGTTTTGCATGGGAAAGATGACACTGTTTGGGTATCTCTGGCATATTTGACTTGTGCTGCACTGCTTGCCTGCCATGGCTGTAACCAGACTGGACACATGCATGCTGTCTGCAGGAGCCATGGGCTCTACTGCGTGTTTTTTGGGAAAAAGCTGCTGGAAAGCAGCTGCAGAGAGCAGGGTGGCAGTGAACCTCCCAAAGAGACCAGTGATGCCACCAAGGGTATTTTCCTGCAAGCTGTTAGCAGGAAATTCTGGGAGCCCTGCAAACAGAGGGGCTAAAATAAAGCTGGAGAGGGACTTTTTTTACAAGGGCATGTAGTAATAGGATAAGGAGGGATGGCTTTAAAGCGAAGGTAGGTCTAGAATAGATATTGGGAAGAAATTCTTCTCAACCAGAGGGACTCAGAGACTTCAAAGTTGCACTCAAAGCAAATGTCACAACTAGCTTCTTCTCAGCGATGGAAAAAGCCTGTCACAGTCATTACCCTGACACAAGCACCTACCAGCAGCTTTGAACTGCTCATTCAAATACCAAGTGACAGGCAGATGTTTCCAGTAAGAAATACAGCCCTCTCAGAGCCTTTGGTTGCATCACCCACCAGGACAGCATTGCCTCAGCCTTCTCTGGCCAGGGCTGTGACCTGCTGGAGTCACTTGAGCTCAGCCGGGCTCAGACAGACCGTGTGGCACTGCCGGAACTGGAGAGAGGTTTGCTTTATCTTGTCATAAGTGTCTTTATCAATAGGGAGCTGTCAGGAGACGGGACATAAGACAACTTACACCCTGCCTATTGTTCTCTCAGCAGCGTNGGTTCCTGCCCGGAGCCGGGCGCGCGGAGACCGCTGCAGGCAGCCGCTGCCTCTGACACGTCGCGTTGGTGCTGCCTTAGACACTGGCAATTACTGGTGACACCTCACTTTGACTGGGTTAAATATTTTCCCACTCCGGGCCGTGTGTTTGCACAGGAAGGATCAGCAAGTCACGTCTGCTGCCGTTCCCTCTGCACTGGCTGCCCGATGTCCTTGGTACCTGGCTGTCAGTTCTTAATGTACATCAACATGCGCTGATATACAGCCAGGCTGATCTTTGACTCACCTTTGGAACAGCGACACATTTTCTCCACAACAAATTATACTTTGACATTAGAAGGTGGCAATCTGTAATGGATATTGCAATCTGAAGATTGAAAGAGACTATCTGTGATCTTTGTCCTCAGCCAAGTAAGCTGGAGTCTCTCTTCCCTCCTACACATTATTTGATTGTGGGACGTAACCTTGGAATGTACTAATAATCATTAGTCAGAGCTGATGTATCCGTTACAGGCCTGCCCTGCTCAGGGAGGGAGACGTTCTCTAGAACAGTAGTAAATCAGCAAAACATGCACTTAAATATACAGTAAAATGTGGTTTGAGACACAGTCCTTCATACATCATGTAGCAAAATGTTTTATTGAGAGAGTCACACACACACTAATGAGGAAAGAGGGCTGCTGAGACAAGACCTCTGAAGGGGAAGCAGTTCGGTGACAGGAAGGGGCTGGCAGAGGTCTCTCAGCAGCTCCTGGTCCAGGGGAAGTTGTGACTCCCCAGGTCCTTCTCTGCCCTCTTGTAGCCTTGGACGAGCTGAGAGAAAGGAAGGCAAAAGAAGGAAGGGAGCCCTGTAGAGCTCTCCAGACACAATGAGCCTTAGGGGCCTGGCAGGGACAGTGAAAGGGTCTAGCTTGCCAGGAGGAGTGAGGGGTCTGTTCTGCTGTTCACCAGCTTTGCAGGTCAGGCTGCTACTTTGTCATTTGTTTTTGCTGCTAAGCAGCTGTCTTTTTTGAGCTGAATGTTGCAGGAATTGTTAGAGCATCTCCTTTTCTTTTTTACAGGCATTTGTCATTGTTATTTAAATCTGAGTGAATAAATAACACATGCATCTGCTGAATGCTTTACTCTCTCAGTTCTTGACCTTGTTGCTTTTCCTTCCTTGGTTTTTGTGGTCCTGAGTAGTTGCAGAAACTGTGCCAAAAGGGCTGGCCAAACTAGACAGATCTCTGAAATGCCTGGGGCTGCATCCCACACTGATCTGGGAGACCTTGAGTTCTCACATCCCTCCTGACCATGTTTGCTGGGCCCACAGGGCCCTGGGGCTTCTCCTGGGAGTCTTGTCATTCTTTTTTGGAGCTGGCCAAATCAGTGCATGTCTGCCTTTTTTTGCTTACTTTAGTGCTTTGCTTTATTGGCAATTCAACCAATGCAGGAAATGTCTGTGATGTCCAAGCTTTGGATCAATTGTCTTGCTTAGTGCAACCTCTCCACATTACAGTTCGTTATTTCTAAATTATCTTTTTCTTGAGTTAGGATAAGCTCAAGCATTGCAGTAGCCATAGACATTTTTACCGCCAGAACTATTTTTGATGACTCTTTGGCTGGTGGGGAGATAGGGTCAGGATAGGTGTGCATGAGCTGCTTTCAGTACTTCTGACCCCAAACTATGTCACTTCGTTGAGAGATGAACTCACAGCCTGATGTGGGCCACAGGTGACTGCAAGCTGAGCTGCCATGGAGGAACTGAGATCCCCAGTTCCAGCAGAACGTCTGTGACCAGCCCAGTCATGCACCGAGAGAGGGAAACAAGGTAAGTCTTTCACTTGTCTCTCCAGTAAAAAGTATGGTTTGTGCCTTTGTTTTCCTAATTCAGTCTTTTTTTCTCAGAAATCTGTTACAAGCATGAGCACAGACTAATTTCCATATAAGGCAAGTCAGTTAAGAATAGGGATGTCTGGGTGGTTTGCCTTTTAATAAATTAACCAGTGCTCATGTTTTTAACAACCTTAGGAAGATGTAAGACCTCCATTCCTCCTGTCATGGCAACTACAACGAGTGGAACATCATTCAGAAGTCAAGAAAAAAACACAGGCACTTTAGGTCTCAGCCAAGAGAGCCACAAAGTAGCAAAACTCATTACTAATTCAGAGGAGCCGTATCCCTCAGATCCCACCATTAGTGGTCTTACTGCTAATAAGACTGGAGCACATGAATTTAGCAGAAGGCAGAATGGTGTTGAAGTGCCACTCTCCCAGTCAAACACCTCCATGAGGCACTCACTTGCTCTAGTCAGACTAGAAAGAAGCAGTGCTGGGTTGTGGGGAAAGAGCTGAGGAGAGGAAGGTTCTGGTTTTATAGCCAGAGCAGTCTGGTAACATTAATCCTAGAGAGACAGTGAAAGAGGCCATAGGTATTTGTAATTTATTCATAAACAGCTATGCCATCATAAGAAACTTTTTAAAATAATATGTGATAGTTCTTTAAATATTTAAGAATTTGTTGACCTATTTTCTCAGTTAATTAGGATTTTTTTTTTTTTGGCTGCATTAACAATGACTTGAATGCAGTCTGTTTTAGTCGCTACACAGTTCAGCTACACCGGGTTACAGAAACATGATGTCTTTCTAATGCACATGACACGGCAGAGGAATGCCGTTGTGTCTAGATTTGTGCTTAAAAACCTGGAGACTTAGTAGGTGGGGCATAAGCTCAGTTAGTGAATATAAAACCATTCATCTGGCATCCTTCTGAGTCCTAAACCAAACTTTGTCTTTTCAATTACAGCACTGCCCTTGTTTTTTCTGCAGCAAAGGGCTATGGTGCAGTTGCCCTTCTCTTCAAAGTGCAATGGTTAAGAGCAACAAGCTCATCTCTGCAAGCTGCATTTGTGAGTATAGTTCTTTTCTAATTCATTTCTTTTGCCTAGGGCTCACTGGGCCTAGAAGTGAAGTTGATAAAAATTTGTCCATGTGTGCAGCACAAATGTCACTGATCACAGTGCAGCAGTATGGTCAGAAACCAGCTCTTTCTGAATGCTAATGGAAGGCACAGTTAGCAAAAGCTGCACTCTGTGCATCGAGCTGGAGCAGGAGAACTCGTGTCCAACCTGTCTCCTCTGAAATCAGTGGTGAGGTAAGGGAGGATGTGAGAGCACGGCTTTGACTCGCTATCCAGCATGGAGATGGGTAAGTAGTTGGAGGTGGCCACAGGGCCCTCCTGACAGAGGGGAAGTTGTCACCAGCATGGTGATTACCTGTCATTACCTGCTTGGTTCAGGGGGATTGCTGTGGGCTGTGAATTAGGCTGCAGCACCAAAATGTAAGTTTGTCCCCCACTACCTGACTTGGGAATGAACAGCTCTGAATGGATCCACCCTAGAAAAGGACACAAGAAGGGTCAATTCCTGCTCTCTGAAAGGCTCTAAAATGGACATCTCAAGAGGATCATGATCAGGTCTATTCCTGGTGCTTTTAAAGCTGCAGTAAAATAAAACTTTACCCTTGCTGTTATCACCTCTCCTTCTTAGAAGGTGTCCAGGATCATGCTGTTTTCCAAGGGTTGCTTTAGGAGTCTCCTGCAGAAAACCACACGGTCAGAGAGAAGTTTGCACAAACTCAGAACACAAGGATGTGTTAACTTCCCATGCAGCCTTTGCAGGGCATCTCCAAAGTGACCTGGGAAGGGTACTTCTCAGTCCATGTTTCTGCACAGTGTCACTGAGCTGACTCAAAATAAAAGACTAAATAAATGTTGGCTGTCAGACTTCAACAAGCTTCTTCATCAGGTGCAAATGGACAGGAAAGATTTTCTTCCATTTGCACCTGATGAGGAGGCATGTTTCTCCCCCAAAAGCTGGTGTTTGCCATCCTGTGTTTCACTCCATGGATCAATTCAGCATTCTTGGGATCAATGTTCTCCACTAATGAGTTATTGCTTTTTATTTTCAAATTCAAACTTGAAATCTTGTGGCAAATATTTGTCATCCGAGGGATACCAAGTGCACAGAGTCAAACCTGTAAGCTCTTAAATGAGAATGGTTTGGTTTGTAGTTCCTAGAAAGAAATACAGCACTAGAAACTTTTTTTCTGAGATTAAACAGGAGTCAATACCACAGTGCAGAGGAAGAATTTCTATTTTTGGCTACACCCTTAAGGCAACAGAGGGAGTGTATGTCATTGCCACAGTGACAGCTAATGAGCAGATATACAATATTAATTGCAGTAAGTGTAACACACTGAGCAATCTATCAGCTTCTATCTTCTCAGCAGCTGTAGTTTAGATACTTTTGCCTAACATCTCTGTCTGAACCGGCTGCTTTGGGTTTGTTTGCCTATATGGCAGCACATCGAGGGACTAAACTACCACTGTCTTCTTCCCTCTACTCGAGGGGCTGACCCAGTTGTACTCGGCTTGCACCAGCACGAAGCTGTTCTCCCGGATCTTTCGGAAGTGCATCACCTCTCCGTTTTCCGTGACGGTGATGACGTCGGGGTCGGGCTCGCTGAAGGACACCTCGGCCCGCTTGTGGCAGTGCTGGGCACAGATGCAGCGCATGGCAGCTGCCAGCGCCAGGCCCAGCGCGGCCGTGCAGACCAGGAGGATGCCAAGCTGGGATGCAAGGAGTCGGGTTCCTCTGCCAGGGCCTTCCCCTTTCCCAGGAACAGCAGATTCGGGAGCTGGTCTGGTCACCCATGGCAGGGTATTCCCAGCTGCTTCCTGCTTATCCTTGTCCTCCTCACCTCTGGTGCCTGCCTCCTCTGGCTGCGGTGCCAAGTCTCTTTCTGCCATTTGCCTGGAAGCCGAGGACAAATTGCCAGCAGCGCTGGCATCACCAAGCCAGGCTGTGGTTGCAGCAATGTCACCCAGGTGAGTGCGTATGTACAGGGCAGAGGGAGACACTGTCACACGTAGGGAGGCTTTCAAGATGGTCCCGCTCTCGGTACTGCCCTTTGAAAGTAAAAACATGCCAAAATGTGCAGTGAGGGAAGAGAAAAGGGGGCTGATTAAGTTTTCACTACTCATCTCATGGAATACTTCAAGTCTGTTTCTGATTCCCATGTGTCCTTCTGGCTTTAGATTAACTCTTCTCTATTCCCTGTTTACTCAGTATTTAGAAAATGAAGCAGATGCAACCCTGCTCCATCCATACCAGAATTGCCATGGGAGGAGCAAAGGCACTCGAGTTGGTCCCAGAGCAAACGCAGTGTGGGTTGGAGGGGCAAAGGTAAAAGGCACAGGTAGAGAGGAAGGTCACTGCTTTCTCTAACTAAACCTCTGCAGTTCCTGTTGTGCTGGTGGTATTTTTCACAGGCATCATTATCACAAAATAATATCACTTAATAAACAATTCCCACCTTGAGTGGCACCAGGGTCATGCTGAAAGGGCAGGTGTGATCTTCCCAGCCAAGCTGCATGTATAGGCTCACACAGACCCACTGGGATTCAGTACTGCCCTTCTGAGGCTATGGAGTGGATGGACACAGGAGACTTGGGATGGCTTTTGCCATCAACAATTTTGGGACATTCATATACAACCTATAAACTCTCCCCAAAACCTGTCTTGCTTTCTCAGTTTACACAGACAGTCTTAAATCTTCTGCTTCTCTGTGTTGCTTAACCACCGATTTTAGTGGGAATGACAGTCCCTGCCTGGGCCTGTTTCTGGGGACTCCTGGTTCCATGCACCTTATTTTAACTGTCACAAAATGCCAGCTGCTCCACACCAGTTCTGCAGCCCAGGCTTTGCTGCAGGTATCATCCAAGACTAACTGGGGACCAAGCATGCAGTTTAGGAGGCCCCCAGTGAATTTTTCCATTCCCACTATGCACCTGAGTCCCCATCCAAAACCTGTTAAATGTACTGGAGTTTTTAATTTGGCTCCACTGATATTTGGATCTGGCCCTCAGTAGCTGGCACATCTCCAGCCTGTCCAACCCAGCAGGCTTTTTCACACATCCATTAATTACACCAGAGAAACTCTCACCCTCTACCATCATTAGTGATTTCTAAAGCTTCCTGGGAAGACAGTGTGACAGGAGCACAAAGCTGAGGTAGGAGCCCTGGCAAGCTGTGAATCAAAGTAGTGGAGGGTCAGAGCATCCTTTGTGGAAGGGATGGTTTCTGAAGGCACTATTAAAATACAGTAGTAAATAGAAGACTTTCAGTGGCTGAACTGCAAGCTGTAAAGTAGCAGGCTGGCAAAGTTAGGATTGCATGTGTGTGGATCACTTGCCCTCAAAATGCAAATACCATACTGTAAGGATATACTGCAGGATTTGGGACTTTGGGATAGAAAATGGAACTGCCTTGCAAGTCCTTGCCCTATCTCAACTCATTTCTCCTTTCTTTTCATACTCCTCTCCATTCTTGCCTAATTTCTCAGTGTTTTTGTTTCATTATGCTCTTCTGATCTTGCCTTGTGCAATAACTCATCCTTCCCTTTGGTTTCCATCTACTCCCAGTTCTCCCCATCTCCATGGCTATGCCAGGTGCTCATGGTACACATTTCTCCTTGATTTATTCTGTCCTTTGCTCCTTCCTAAATATTTCTGGCTCATCCTGTGCTGTACGTCCCCTTTCTCTTTTATTTTCTGTGAGATTATTTCTCTTCCTCTTTCGACATCCTGAAAACCAGGTCTAGTTCTTTGTTCTCCTTGTATTTTTCTTTTCTCTATCACCTGCATAGTGGAGTTACCCCATTAACTCTGCATCCTGAATCTCTAAGCACAGACATTTCCAGCAACCTGTAGTCCCATCTACATAAGGGAAAGCAATTGTTTTTACAGTAGGCCTCTTAAAAACCCAGGCAGTGGGCTCAAAAAAAAATAATAAAACCAAACTGGAAAGAGATATAAACCCCAATTTCCAGTTAAGGAAAAAAAAATAAAACTTTTAACAGTCTCAGTGTAGTTTTAGCCACTTATGACACCTACATGGGCTGCTAGGGCATCCTCCCCATCCCTGGCGCTTACCTTGGTGTTGCCTGTACACATCAAACACAAGTGTAAGGTGGCAGCACTGGCATTACTTCCTGCTCTGAAATATGGACCGAGGAAAGGCAGGGTTAGCAAGTGACATCTGTGGCTCACACCACTCCAAGAAGTGCTGCTCCTTAGAGCAGTTCTGGAATGCATGCAGTCAATGTACATGCTTGTACAACAAGCTGTATTTTGAATTATGCCTGATCATTAATTCCTATCCCCGTCATTGTCACCCGCAGTATGAAATGTTGCATGAAATCTCATGCAGCCCAAACCTTCTAAGGCTTCTGAGCAGACATCCTCAAGCCCAGATTTCATAATTGCTTTTGCATCCTTTTTTTTTCCTTTTCCCTGCAGATGGTGAAATAGGACTGCTGAGTTCACTGTTCAACTGAATATTTGTATGCACTTTCAGAAAAATGTTGTAACAATCGATAAGTTTTATCACATTTTTCCACCACCTGGGCCGTCCCCCACTGTGCTGAGCAACGCAGCGTTGGGTTCTTACGAGTTTTGGATATTCTCCCTGTCACTGTCTGTCATGTACAATATCCAAAGGATTATTTCTCAGAATCCCAGCAAATAAACACCCTCTCACTAACCCCCTACACACAGACACCTTCCTATATCTTCCTTGTTCATCTGCAGGGAAACTAGTACTATTTTCCTTCCCCACAAGGACTGGAGAAACAGCTTTTCCCACCACCTAGTTTTTACCCATTGAAGGTGCTGTAGCTGGAGGCATTGTCCTGGGAGAGGGAACCTTGCAAGGCATCCACCATTCCAATGTCTTGGGTGGGCAGGGATGACTCCAGCCCCCGGCCTCTGGATTGGATGCTCCTGCCGGACACAGCCCGCGACGTCCGGGCCGGCTGCTTTGGCTCAGCAGCGGGATGAGTGTCTGACCCCACACCAAAACCTGGCTCCGGTGCTGGTGTTGCCACGATGCCAGTGGGGCTGGCAGGCAGCAGGGAGCCAGTGGCAGCTGTGGGAGAGATGGGACCTTGTCCAGCAGGGAGACGAAAATAAAATCAGGGAGAGAGGAGCAGAAGTCTATTGTCTTCGGTTTCTTTATTTCAAATCTTACTCGGTGCCAAGGTTTGCCAGGAAGGTTTGTAACGAGGACCCTTTTATTTTCATGTCACTTATTTTTAAGAGGGAACTCACATGGAAATAAAAGCAGCAAAGCTTTCTGCCTATGTAATGGTCAAGGAAAATAATTAAAACTCAGCCTTGGTGCTATGCCAAAAATGCTGAGACACACATCTGATTTGGGTATAAGTAAATTCTTGGAGAATCTTACTGACCAAAGGCTACATAAATACAACTAAATATATACCTGGAGGGCACTAATCACATTTAGAGACAAATACGTTTCTCTGTTTAGGCAACATCGCTAATTGCACTTCCTTCTCTTCAAGACCTGAGGTTTTAGGTAAAGTATTTTAATACTCACATTGAAATAAGATCTGGCAATCCCATTTAACTGTCTGGTGCCCTCCTTGGAACTGGCTCCTCAAATACTGACCCACACCTCAAATACTGACCCACACATTCATTCCAAGGAGCTCACCATGGCCATCACTGATCTCCTCGACAGACACAGGAGTTAAATGGCTCCCCCCAGCTTGTTTGGGCCACTTGTGTTGGACACTTGCCCAGAATAAGCTGTAAAACTACTCCTCAGGGGGGTGTTGGTAAGGAACAACAAGATTTGCTCCCCATACCTGTGGGGTGAGGGTCAGCTGGTCCCTGTGGGGGCGCGGGGGCTACGGTGTCGGGCTTCTTGTCAGCAAGAGACTTGTTTTGCCCTCCCTGAGCCACAACAGCAGATTCAATCTTTGCCCAGTAAACAAAGTATGACTGGACTATGGAGATGCTGTTAAAACATAATCAGGCAAAAATTTACTGGCTCTATAGCATTAATAAAACACCTGTTTAGCTAATCACAAAGACTGCTTTAATCTGAAGAGAGAACCAGTGCAAAAGTATTTTAAAGTATTAGCCTGTTTTACGTTTTCTATTACAAATAAAAGGTAGCACATCCCATAAGAAAGGTTCAGGGTGAAGAATCACCACTCAATTAATAAGTCACTTCAGCCAAAAAAAAGTGTGGGAACTTAAACAAAACAAAAAAAATTAAAAAGCTGTATGACATCCATCATGTTGATAGAAGTAGATCTGTAAAACTTGGACTAGCTATGCTTATAATCTTCTGTAGGCAGGGAAACAACCATGGTATTTATTAATTAAAACAAGCCAATGTAATGTGTACAAACAGCAGAATAGGTAAGGGGAAGAAAAAGTCTCTCTTCTCAGCCCTCTGATATTTGAGCCTGCCTAATCCTCTGCTTGTTGTCAGGTGCCAAAACTGTGTTGGCCAACCTTTAACTTCACTCTGAGAGCCTTATTTAAGCTGGAGATTTTGGGAGAATTTCAGCTCAGATTGCTCAGCTGCTTCTGAGAATTATCTAAGGGGAAACCAACCTGGGTTTTCCCATGCCAGATGACACTTAAAAGGCATTTTTAAGCCTAACAAGGCATTTTTCCAGATGCTGTGACAGGGTAAAAAGGGAGTCTATCAGATACCAGCCAGGAGGGTCAAAAGCCAGTGTGAAGGAAGTATCAGAGTGAGTGGCTAGGACTAGGTCTTGTTGGGATTTGTTTGGGTTTATTTGGATTTTTTTTGTGAGTTTAATAGTATTTCTTTTAACTTTAATAGCATTTTCTGATCTAAAGCAATGGCCAAAAATTGGAAATTCCAAGCAGCAATATTTCTATTTCAATGAATTTTCTTGAATCATGATGAGATGCTCAAGACACAGCACTCAACAGGACATTTAGGTTTTGGGAAGCAGCCAAGGATCTGACCAAGCAGTTTCTAAGTGGTTTTGTAAAGCTGAAATATAACAATTTAATCTCTTTTGAAATGAAAAGCCACTGTGCTTTCTCTAAGGCAGTCAGTTAGAAGATGTTTAATTTCATTCCAAATCAGAACCAAGCTACTTGGACAGTTTGGGACTTTGGCGTGAACCAGAGATGTCAAGTTTTGACACAGTGCTCACTCTCTTTCTATTGTGAGTAATTCTGTTAACATTGAACTTTTTTTTTTTTTTTTTTAAGAAGAAGTGATATACAAGATTATCCTATAGGCAGGGAAGTCCTATGGGCTGTCTTAATTACAGAGACAGGCAGCATGGTCACGGTTCTCTCTTTATGCCTTAATATTTCTGTTTCCTAAAATGCTTAAGCTGTCATCTTCCAGTGAATCTATTCTGAGAAAACAGTGACCATGTAAATAAAAAGCAGCACTAAGCAGCAGATATTAATGGTGATTTATGTACCAGCTGGGTTATTGTTGCAGCATTTGGTAAGTATTTAGCTGTATTGGGTTCAAGATACATAAATCACTGGGCTGGACAGCCTGTAACTGAGAAAACACAAATTCTGATTAGGAGCCAGCACGTCCTTACAAAAACTTGATGTCTCCAATGGGTTGGTCTGGTGCTTTCCATACGAAGGACAGGTTTCTCTTCAGTGACTTGTCTGAGTGTGTGACAGTGTCACCATCTTCAAAGCAAGTCAGCAGCTTGGAACCAGGAGGCAGGAAGATGAATGTGCCAGCGATTTTGTTGTTGGACACTTTGCGAGCTTGCAGCATAAACCCCATGTAATCCCGGGTGCTTCTTACTGTTACTTTTAGAAGACAAAACACAGGACACAAAGGGCTTTGTCTTGCTATTATAGAGCGAATTGCCTGCAAGGGAATTCCCAGAAAAAAACTTGGGCAACACTACTGAAAACGCCTTACTGTCTTTGTCCTTTGTCTGTCTTGGACATGCTGGATACAGAAGGTCAGACTTTTATCTTTGGTTTTGCAGTGTGTGATTGCACACAGGATTTGCCCGAGTCTTCCCCCCCATCCCTCCTTGATGATAAGCTGTTAACCACATTGGATCAGGCAGCATGCAGCCATTTTTGAGGAAGGAGGTTTGGACACTGCTCTGTATGTATGTGAAGGCTCGTGTTCTACTCTCAGAGGGGTTTTGTTTTGCACAGGGATGAACGGGCAAGTGGCCAAACTGGGAAATGGTGCCTCTTAGCTCTGTCTGCATCTGCCTGAGGAGCAGCAATGCCAGGGATGCAGAATGCTGCTAACCATGCCCAAGAGTCAGGTGAGTCACCCAGACTCACCACCCAGAGTGGTGCAGAGGGGCTGGGAGGGTGACTTTACCCACTGGAGGTGCCTCTCATGTGCCATTGCATGTAATGAGGTCCAGTAAGGTTGAGACAGAGTTGAGATAAATGAATCCCACCCAAAGCGCCTGTGCTGCAAATGGAATTTCTCTGTAAATATGTCCTTATGACAAGAGAGGTGTTGTAGCTCACTCAGAGCAGTTATCCCTCTTCCCAGACCTTGCAGAGGTTAATTCCATCGCTTGAGATAAGTTGCCATGTATTTTTCAGATGCAGGAATGAGAAGCTGTTCCTTACCTGGCACCTTGTCTCCTGGGAAGTAGAAGGACATGTTGGTGTGGACAGTGATGTAGTTGCTGTTGGAGCTGTGCAGCTGCACCCTCAGGTGCCTGGGCATCATGTCGGTGCAGGCGGAAAGGCTTGCGCCCTGCGAGAAGGCGGCTGTGTAGGAGACCAAGCACAGGGTCGTGCAGGCCCAGCCAACAATGGCAGTGTGGGCTCTGCCGGCATCCTCCATCCTACAGCAGGAAACAACGTGGAGTTCACTTCAAAGCAGAGGTTTCCCAAATGGTGCCATTGATTTATCTGATCTCCAGAGCTGCCCTTCCCACTGTCTTTAAACTAAAGGGAATAAGTGATCTCTGTGGCACCTGGAGCCACTTTGGGAATCTAGTGTTTACATTCTGAAGTGAGGCGTTCAGGCTGGGAGAGGGAAGAGCCCGCACAAGGGGATTTATTTCTTGTGCAGCTGCCAATGGAGGGAGTGGCTAGAAAAGATTTACTCTAAAAAGTAATGTGGGTTTTAGGAGGAGGAGCAGGCTCTGTACAGCCAGTCAGCACCCTCCACCACTCCCAGACCAAATGTACAGCCTGATCAATAGGGGAACATCTGCTCCTTGGACCTGCAGAGCTGCTGCAGGCCCCATCTCATATGGGGCTGGTGCCCAGGGCAGAGCCTGTCCCTGCCTGCCATCACAGAGCCATGTCCCTGCAGTGACAGCACAAAACCCATTTCCAGATTGAACAGACTATTGTGCCATTCTGCTTTTTCAAAATGCACTTTTCAAGTAAAGCTGAAAGATGAGTGTGCGGCATTCATTGTAATGGATATCGCAAAGCAGGTGCTTCTGGTTTTAATGTAGCACTTTCTATCATTTTCTTTTCAACACGCAGCCTTTCCTGCCTTAGATGTCATTACACTTAATCAATGAGTAAACATAAATAAATCAGAGGAAATAGAGGCTGAGGAGGTCTAGCTTACACCTCCCTCTCAAGCACTTCTGAAACTTGCCAGCTGACTAATGAAGCACCACTGCACACGAAACAGTTCATGCCCAACCTAAAGCAGCGAGCAGATGGATGCAGTTTAACCTTCCACAGCCAAGCATCCTGCCACTCCAACCAATTGTGCGCCAGAAGATGCCCGTGAGACTCACAGGAGACTTTGCTAACTCTTCCCAGCCCTGCTAAACCAGCGGCAGGATATCTCCTCTTCATGAAGAGGAGACATCCTGGGCACACCTAAACCTCCCTTCTGGGCACACCTACACCTCCCTTGCTGGATTTCTCGTAGGAGCTCATGGAAGTAGCGCCGAGCAGCCGCTGTTTTCGCTGGGTGTTGCCCCGGCTGTGCCGTTCCCCGTCCCTGCCCCAGCGGCCCGCCGTGCCCGTCCCCGCGGGGGAGCCGCGCTGCTCCCGGCGCTGCCCGGGCTCGGGCTGCCGCTGCCTCCGGCGCTTACCTTGGGACGCGTTCGCTGCCGGGCTCACTGCCACCACTGCCCTGCCAGCCTGCCGGAGACCCATCCTTTCAGGGACCTTCCTCGCCTGCTCCTCTAATGGCAAGCGCAGCAGCTGTTACTGCTAATACCCACCACCCACAGCAGCTCTCTGCCAGTGCCCAAATCCTGCTTTAATCATATTAGGTTTTTCTTCATATCCTGCCCCTTTTTTTTCCTTTTCTTCTCCTTTTTTTTTCTCTCTTTTTTCTTCTTTTTTCTTTCGTGTGTGTGTGTTAAATCTCCAAGTTTCTTCAATGAAAACAAAGGCAACTCTTGGGGAAGGGAAGGGGGAGACCCACAGCGGATCATGGGGTTTGTGTGGGACACCCTGAAACTCCTTTTCAGAGGCACAGGATGATGGGACTTTTTCTTCCCTGTTACCCTTCCCCCTCACCCATCCCCTTGTTCACGTTGAAGCAAAGCAAAGCCAAGCCACATCAGCTCTCTCCATGAGCCCCGAGCAGTGTGCCCTGTCTCTCACGCTTACATGGGATTAATTTTGGCAAGTAAAAGCAGAATTTTGCTACAAAGGCTGGGAAGGTTCATCCCATGTGCCAGCCTTGCCAGAAGGAGCCATCAACACCCCACAAATCCCCTGAAGCTGGCACGGGGGACCAAACATCTAATAAGTGTGACTGTCTCCCAGCACACGAGCTGTGCTCATGTCCAGGCTGTCAGCCCTGCTCCTTGCCCGAGCTTTGCTGCAGCTGTGCTGGCAGTCGGTGGCAGAGCTGATCCTGTCCCTTGTCACTGCAGACTGCTCTGGTGATCAGGGCTCTCTGATGACCCTGGCCACTGTCACCAGGCTTGCCCTGCTCCCTGCCAGTGGCTCATTTCTGCCAGTGATGGCTTATCTGTAATCCTGCCTGGGATCTGACCATGGTGTGAGTCTGTCCAGAGGAGGCATCCTGGTGACCTCTGCCATGGGCACCTGTCATTGTTTGACACACAGACACACACACACATACACACACTTTGGTGAGAAGGCATGAACTGTTTTTTAAAAAAATCTGACTCCACTTTCTATAGTATTTTTACAAAGGCCAGAGACTGGGGGAGAAGGTTGACACCTCTCCCCATCCCATTGGTCAAGACAACTGTCCATCAGCTGTCCATATCTCTAATACAAAGAATGTAAACTCTCTTGATTTAAGGAAAACATTGCTTCTGTTTATAACACCCGTGTGTGAGAAACAACCTAAACTATGAAAACTGTGAAACACAAGAGAAGGCTAAAAAAATCAGGGCAACAGGCACCCCCCAAAAACTGGGGGCAAGCTTGCATATGCTTCACTTATTTGTGCTGTTCCCATCGGCCTGCCCTGCTCTACAGCCTGTCTTTTGGAAGAGATATAAAATGCTGGGCTGGCACTGAGGTTCTGCTGCTGGCAGCCCAGCTCTCAGCTGTTAAACTGGTTGGAAAGTATGGAATCTGGTGGTACTGGGCTCTCATCAACTTGCTCTCCTCTGCATTTGATAGATGCCTTAAAATCACTGAATTTCAAGATATAATGTAAGTCTTGTAGTTTTCTTTCCTTTTCTCAGTGGAAGCAGGGCATAGTTCAGGGGGAGGGAGGACAAGTTTGCATTCTTGATTCTGTTCCAGCTTGCAATTGCCCATCCTTCGTACACAAAAGAGAATACCTTTATGCTGTATTATGACTAATCCTTTCCTGAAACCAATGAGACTCTTACGGTTTTTCCTTCCTAACTTATTCCTAGAATCAGTGAGGGCCATTTCTCCACTGATTTCCCACCTGGAAAAGAGGGAAAATCAGCCAAATGCAGACCCTGAAACAGCAGTGTTCTGCGTCCCTGGTGCAAAGCTGTGGGGAGAAAAGGCTCAAACAGATCCAGCTCATGTGTAACAGCAGAAGATGTAGGGCAGCACTGAACTGTCCATGCTCATTTCCAAGGCTGCAGCAGCCTCTGGCCAGGGCAGGGCATGCTGCTGTTCACAGGTTCAGCAGCACCAGTCAGATGGCACTGCCTGGACAGTGTTAATTGCTCACTGCCTGCTCTCAAGCACAGGAACTCAGTGGCTTCAAGGCCACAGTTAAAGCAAATGTCACAACCATCTTCTTCTCAGCGATGGAAAAAGCCTGTCACAGTCATTACCCTGACACAAGCACCTACCAGCAGCTTTGAACTGCTCATTCAAATACCAAGTGACAGGCAGATGTTTCCAGTAAGAAATACAGCCCTCTCAGAGCCTTTGGTTGCATCACCCACCAGGACAGCATTGCCTCAGCCTTCTCTGGCCAGGGCTGTGACCTGCTGGAGTCACTTGAGCTCAGCCGGGCTCAGACAGACCGTGTGGCACTGCCGGAACTGGAGAGAGGTTTGCTTTATCTTGTCATAAACTTCTTTGTTAGTAGGGAGCTGTCAGGAGAAGGGAACTTAAGACAACTTACACCCTGCCTATTGTTCTCCCAGCAGCATTTGTGTAGTGGATTTCTAGAAGGAAAAAAAAAACCCCACAGACCACAGCAGGGAATTTAAAATAGCACTGAGGACAACTGTGTATGCTCTGTAGCAGCTTGATAATTAAGATAGAGGATAAACCATATACATATACCATTTACTTATATGAATACACCATATAATTTGAAATGTCACTGATAAGTGCACAGAAGGATTATAAACCCCATAACATTGCAGGTTGTCTGGTGCAGAAATTCCATCCTTCTGCAGATTGCTTCTACATTTCCGCATCACCAGGGCACAACAGGGACAGCAGATGTGGAGCAGGTGCAGTGGAGATCCGCGTGTAATGTGGGCACAGATGTAAGAAACTCAGAGCTGACATCCAGAGCAAGCTGGTTGCTTCATTGACAGGTTGGGAAATGCTTTGCTGCTGCAAGACAATAAGGGGTTTAATGAGTTAGAAGTCCCTCCTGGTCAGCTGGCAGCCACCTGAGTCCTGTGAACAAAGTTTGAGGGGGCTTAGGTAAGAATGGGCAGGTTGATCAAGTAGACAGCTTGAAGGTGGCAACAGTTGAGTTCAGATCACAAGGAACTAATTATTAAACCAGCTGGCAGCACCACCTTATTCAAGAATATTTCAAGTCATCTTTAAAACAAAGAGCAGTGTCCAGCTGTGAGATGAGTGGTTAAAAAGCCATGGTAGTCCCACAGGGAGAATGGAGAATGATCTCTGCAAACTGGCATCTCAGGGTTGACCTATGCATGTCTGTGCCTCTGTGTTTGGGGAGACCAGGATGTTTTTCTGATACTAGTTAGGCAGAGGGTTGGCAAAAGCACTGGCAGGTCCTTTCCCTTTTATCCAGTTGACTATTCTCGCTGTTCTTCTGTCCTTTCAAAAGTGTGACAATGTCTAATGTCATTGCTGGCAATGTCACTGCACATACACATGCATGCAATATACTTTATGAGCCTCTTTCCCTTACAAATTCAAACAAAAATAATAACCCTTTATTTTTTTTGGTAGCTACTGCAACATGGGAAGCTGTTCTGCTCTAGAGAAGGGGCTGAGGGGAGGGAAGAGAGTAAGAGAGAGAGAGAGAGAGAGGTAAGGCCTAGCAACAAATAGCTCAGTGATTGCTTTAGCAAGACTGAGTAAGATGAGTATAGAGAGCAGGCAAAATGAACATGCCCTCAGAGGCTGGGATTCTCACATGCACATAGCATCAGTCGGAGCCTACATGGATTTTCCCACAGTGCACCGTGCAGAGCCAATGCAAACCATCCATGGAGAGCTGCTCTCCCTTTTTGCTGCTTGAGCTATTTTATAATTTCCACAAAAAAAACCAACCAAAGGATGATCTCTTGTTGCTGCTCTGTTAGCTAAAGGCAAGGGCAGGCAGGTGGTGTGATCATGGCACTGAGTGGGAGCTGCCCGTGAGCTCCATTAGGGTGACCTGGCTGGGGGATCCTGTGGCCAAGGGTCCCTCGCTCAGGGTCAATACAGCAGCCCAGGAAATGCTCCCTCCCATCTGATTTCAGGCCTTGGAGAAGTTTGGCACAGGAATCTGAGAGTTTGAAACTGCTGATTCCACTGCTTGCTTGTTTTTAAAACCAACACAGGGCTGGAGCTGGCCATGGGTGTGAGTTGGGATGTTAAAGAGCAGGCAGGCATTGCTCTGGTACCATCAGTCACACATTGCAAGGCTGTCACTTTGCAAACACTTTCATGCTTTCTTATCTCCCAGGAACAACACAGCTGTGGGGCACAGCTGCTTTTCAGAGCTGTGAAAAAGCCTGAGGAACTAATGGCCAAGTCGTAGCCAGAAGAGCTCTCAGTAGCTGTTATGTCATTGTAACATCACAAAAAACACAGAAAGAACTCAAATGAATGATGTTCAGAGTGGTTTGCATTAGATTCCCTTTGAACTAGGAACCAGGTGGAAACAAACCAAATTGTAAAAGTGGGTGGTCATGAGGGTATATACACCTTTAAAAGAAAACCTTCCTAGCATGCTCTGCTCCCTTTATATAGGGGCAACTCTAGGGCACTGGAGGCTTTAGTAATGACTTGGCTTTGGCTGCTCTGCTCCACAGTGAGTACTTGCTTCCTTCTTCCTCTAGTTTCCATAAGGTGTGCTGTGCTGCTGCTCCCAGACAGGTTTTTGTTTTAAGGGGTGGCTTAGTTTGGCTTTTTAAGTGCAAGAAACTTGTGCTGGATGTGGGCTTGTAGCAAATTTACACTTAGTGCTCTTCATAGGGTATCTGTGAACTGAATGTGTAGCTGAGGGTGAGGTAGTGGTTGAATGGCTGTGGTTTCACACTGTGATCTCATTGCACAAAAACACTGACTGTTGAGTGTAGCTTTAGTCTTTCAAATTCAGTAGTTTTTGTTAGTTTTGGATAATTTAATTTTGGGTACATGCTTCTAAGAAAAGTGGTGGACAAATGCTTGCAGGTTGTTCAAGGTATTAATGTCTCATGGTTGGCTCTGATCTCAAGTGAGTGTGATCACCAGGTGAAACTGTTTTATACACAGGTACTGGGGCAAGAGCATCAGGAGATGGTAAATTATGTCACCTGGAGAATTTGTAAAATAAACTGAAAGTCAGTGACTGTGGAAAGTAAATGCTTCATTTCTTTTGCTACTTTTAAAATTTAAATGTGAATTATAACAGCTGACCTTCAATGCAAATCTTTTGTCTACCTCACATAGTAATAGTGATGTCATGACCTAGAATGCATTAAAAAAACCCTTGTGTAAACTACATAGTATTTATATGGACTTTAGTATGTGATTAGACCACTAGAAGTGGCAGATTACAACTAAAACATGTTCTTTAACTAGACTTGTAGAAATAGAACCACAGTTAAAAAGTTACTGTAAACTTGAAATTAAATCAAAGTCTGCAAAATCTGTTGCTATACATGGGTAGGTGTGTGGAGGGGGAGAAAAAGGTGGAGGGAAAAAAATTTAACCCTACATTGAAACAAAAAAAAAACAAACAACAAAATCCAGACAGTCTCCAGGACTGAAAGCAGACAGTTACCTGCCAGCTACATATAGATGACAAGGCAAATGAAAAATTGCATGCCCCACTTGGAGGTACATCTTCATTTTTTAAAAAAAGTCACTTACAGAAGAGCAAGTTGGTGATTTGTCTTATATCCTGGACCTTTTTCAACCCTTGTCAGAAAATGATAAATTATTGAAGCATATTGTACAGTAGCAACTCTATTTGTGTGTTCTGTCATGGCTTCTGAAGTGCTTAATGTGGAAAGGTTAACTACTGACTGCAAAATAATTTAGAATTATTTCTTCATCTTAAAAAACAGTAAAATTAAAATTTTGCAGTTTACATTCTCTCCCTTTGATAACCGGAATGGTACTCTTCCCTGCTTGCATTAGAGCTACTGGTATTTGGGAAGAATGGGACAATGCTATATTCACACAGCTGCCTTGTGTTAATCGTTCCACAACTAGAAGTACTTTTGTTCCTGGAGGTATTATAAACCGTCCAAATAATAAAGCCAGGCTTCAGAAAGTTCATGTAAAAAAAAATTGACTCAGTAACCTCACCATGAGGTACATTACCCTAACTTATAACTTTGTCATGAAGAACAAGAAAACATCGACAGTGTGATGTTAAGTGCAGGAACACTCAGGCGAAGGAGTATCTGAATTTTCAGAGTTGGTTTGGTTTCTTTTTCTTGGCTTGTAAAAGGAGAAGATGCGCTTTATAAATTGGAATAAGTATCCACGTAAAACTGAGCTCCATGTATTCATCGTGCTTTGCTTATGTGGGAGCATTGTTGCAAAATACATACAAACGAGTTCCCTCCCTGCTGTTGGCCCAGAGGTTCCCCCTCCCTAATGCATACCCCATACTCCAATGCACTTGTTCTCATTTCTGGCTAGGCAGAGGGGATATAGAGATGGTACCAGGTGCTGGGGGGAGTGGATGGGAGAAAGAAGGAACTGGCTGTAGAGGGCTGTGGCATGATTACAAAAGCTTTTAGATTCCTGGTGTGTTTTTAGGAGTAGATTTAGGTGTTAGTTAAAATTGCTTTTTACTGTAGAAGTCCATTGTGTTTGGTAGAGAAGCACAAGAAAAAGGTCACCCCAAGCAGAGGAAGGGTGGGGGGCACACAGGCAGGAGGTGAAGTAGCTACTAGGCTGTACTGACATTCCAACTGAGAGCTCTTCACCTCTGACTGACTTCCTCAGCTGGCACAGAGCTTTCTTTTCACCCTTAAGGCTTTTCTTCCATTCGATTCAATTCTTTCCCCACCCCTAACTGTTGAAGTGTCACTGTTACATCCCTTGATTCAAACCACAATTCAAGATTTTTTTGGACAGCTGAACTTTTTAGCCAATGACTCTTACTAGACTGGCATTTAAAGTTGACCCTGGGTTTTCCAAAGGGACAGGTCATTGTCACCAAACCATTAGCATCTCCCTTCCCACCATCAGTTAAACTATTGTTTGCTATCAATACAGGGCTCTGATTTGCAATTACGCCATGCCTGCTTACCTTCCGATCAGTATTTTTGTAACTGTTAGCATAGTTAAATGAGCTGTTGCTTCAAATTAGTCTTGCAGCACTATTACATGCTTCTCTTTTATTTTTTTTCTGTACAGTGGAACAAAACAATGCTTTGAAACAAAAGCTTTCAGGCAGTTTACGCTCATGTTTACATTTATTAAAAAAATACTTAAACACTTGTGTATTTCACCTGTGGATTTTGAACTACAAATCAAATAGAGCTCATCACTTCAAAGAGGTTCACAAGTACAAAAAAACAGCCTCCTTTTGGCATCTTCACATCCTCCTCTTCTGGGTGCTTATGTACAACACTAAAAAAGAGAAAGCAACACACAGAAGAGGGCCGTGGTAAATAACATGCAGAAGCCTTTTTATTTAAAACATCTTATTTCCATGGCATATAAATTGACAGTGTAACAGATCCCATTCAGCATGAACAAAGCCAGGCAACCTTTAAGTCCAAGTTTCAAAAAATGCCATTAGCTCTAAACATTATTTATTGCTTTGGTTCAGTATTTATTTTATTCATAGCCCAACTATGCTCCAGCAGCTGTAGGCTGAACAGAGCAGGAACAAAGGCAGTGTCCTGCAGTATTACTGAGGGGAGCATGAGAGAGTTCCTCAGCAGCAGCATTACAGGTGTCAGTCACTAATGCTGTGATCTTTCAATAAAAGCTAGAAATCCCAAGCACTTAAGGCAAAGCTAATGATTAGTTATGAAGGAACAGACATCTTCCTCCTGCTTGGCTGATGATATCCCCAGAACAGATCCAGACACAACACAAACTGTGCTCCTAAACCTGCCACATATTTTCAGTTCTCCATTCAGCCTGTTGTTGAGCCTTCTGCCTCTCATCCATTTGTTTTAACTTTCATAACAGATTATTTCCTTGCTGTAATGTCACTCCAGTCCTTAGTGTAACAGTCCAAATGCCTTGCAAAAACCAAAGGTTGGCCTCATTTCAAGGATTATTTCTCCACCCAAAACGTTCTTTTACACTGGTGCCACATTCTCTTTGACTCTTTTTCTAATGTGGGATTTGGTCCTTGTGGCTTTTTATTCCATCTTTCCTGGCTGAGCTCCGTTTTCTTCCCAAGCACCTTGGTCAAACTCTGCTCCATTTACCTCCTCTACAAGTCTCTTCACATCTGATTTGTGAACCTTTTCTATTTTTAGATACTCTTCTCCCTGGCATGTCCTGCTATTACAGCCTGATACCAGAGAGTAATTTCAGGAGCCTGGGATTGTCCTTGAAGTGCACTAAAATCCACCTACTGCACTTAGATATTCAAAGGCTCAATATTAAAGCATGAATGGTTTTTTTGACTCGTGGTAAAATCTTTACTCAAAAGATGAAAATAGCCTCCAGGACTAAGGATAAGCATTCATTCAGTCCTGGAAAAGTGCTTCACCAGGAAATATTTCTGTCACTGTAATATCTGCACTGTAGCATAAATTTATGCAGCAGCTTGCCTAAAAAAACACAAACTCTTAAGGTGCAGAGGCCATCTAACCAAGCAGTAAGTGCAAAAGAGTAAGCCTGTCAAACAGTAAGCTCCAAGAAGGCTAGAAAAGAGCATGCTTCTCTAAGTGAACTTCAAGTTCAGAGGAAAAAAGGACCACAGGAATGCAGAAAAGCACAGACCCTGGAAAGTGAAACTGTAAAAAAGCAACTATTGTAAAGATTTCAAAGAAAGAATATTAGTTTTAGGCCTACAGGCAGCTTACTTATACCTCAGTCACCACTCAAATTCAGAATATCAAAACACAATTTTCTAAAGTGCAGTAACAGGAGTAGGAATTACCATTATTTCCTCGGATAAATGCATCCCCGTACTTGTTCTTTAACTGTCCATTTACATATTCCTCAGTCTGCTCCAGAGCTATGTTCATATATCCATCCAGGCAAGCCAGGACACCTGAAAACAGTGGCAGTTTAAAAGGGAATCAGCTTGAACTTATTTTAAAATATACAAAATTGCATTGTGTTTGATTAGTACAGGAAAAAACCCCACCCTGTATCCTTATAACAAACTAAAAACCCAAGCATGGATAGATGTCTTCAAAGTATTCAGCTGGGAGAAAGGAATCCCAGGCACTCTGGTAGGAATGTTATTAGTTGGTATAGAGTTGTGGGAGTTAAAAAAAAGAAGTTATTAAGGCATTATTTCAAAAGATGGTCAATTTCCACTTTGAAAATGTAAGCTGTCCCTTCTCACTTGTTTTAAGCACACACCAAAAAACCACTTGTGACAAAGTGTAACTGGATAACCTAAGGACAAAGCTATGTAAACTGAGTTGTCAACAAAACTTGTGAAGGATATAGCTGAAAAACAACCCTCTTAATACAGGACAGCATACACGTATTTGTCTTCATGCTTACCGAGCTAGAAGAACACTGGCTGCAAGTCTCTGTTTTGATGTCAACAAAATTCTACATATTTTTCAAAAAAGGCCACTGAAATCTTCCCACAAAAATAAAATTACACTGTTTTGATAATGCAATTAATTAAAAAAAAATCTGTTGTTTGTAATATTAGATGATTTTTTGGATCAGGAAAATACGCATTTTAGAAGCACATAGGTAATACAGCTTTTTACAAGTTGTTTTATCTTCCTGTTCCATGTGGGTTTTCCTAACTTCATCCATGCACAGATAATACTACTTTAATAATTTTTTCCTCTGTTTGAATAACACCTAGCTATTTACCTAGCAGTAAAACTTGAAATGAAGTATATGGCTACACTTATGAAGAGAGAGAAAACTCAGGACACATTCTCATTTTTCAGAAATGTTACAGCAGCATCTTCTAGATAATAATCAGGAATTCAACTTCTTCTGCCAACTTGTCATGGCTTAAAGATTATTATTTTCCTTTCTGGATTCCTCTCCTCTGCTTTCACAGACATAGGAAAAACTGCTCCCTAAATGCACCAAAAAAATCCCAAACCGAAGTCAAGATTCTTTCCCACCCTAGTAATCCTGAGGGATCCACAACAGAAAACAGAAATATGTTTGTCCAAAATTAAAATTGGACTATGTGGATTTACCTGAGCTACAACTCAGTAGGCCATAAATGCAGTATCTTCAGACTCTTGCTCCTAGAGTGCATTCATGGTTGTCTCACTCTCTTCCTCTTTTTTTCTTTTTTTTTTTTTTTTTTTTTTTTTGTGTTTAGTCTTACACTACTAATGGCATCAAATATTATTACTGCCCATCGTGGCTGGCAATTTATCTGTTTTATCTGTATGTAGAGATGTTTTAATGTACATATCCATATTTACACACAGAAACCATACATTAACGTATCCCTGATCATATCCCAGGGCTTCCTGCCTTGGACATTTGCAGCACTTGGCAATGGTTTGGGACATTATAGTGACACATCAACACTTGCAGGAGGCCACACTGGTGTGTGTGGGGCCTCCGAGGGTGGAGGCAACAAAAAAATCAGCAACACAGCCTGGGAGATAATCTGGACAGATCTGCAACAACAGCCTGAGATGCTGGTTTGTAAATGTTTGGCTTTTACAACTGGTGGTCACATTTCTGCGGAAAACAAACAAAGGCCATATTTTTCAAACTGAAACACCACACGGATTTTCTGTCACAAGATCAAAGGAGTGCAGGGAAATAAGGAAGGGAAGGGGAGGAAAAATCCAGTGACAAATAAGGGTGTTCAAGGAACTCTTGTTCAATTAATGTGGTGTCTGACTGCAGGCACATTAAACTACCATTGCTGAGGGGAAGGTTGAGTAGTTCTACATAAATCTACAGCATTTACAAATGGATCTTACCAAGCGAGAGGTAGCAATGGTCTCAAAGAAAATAGGAAGTGCAGCAAACCCCAAATCTGGTTTGGCTCTGCCTTCCATGTACCCCTCAGGTAAATGATGACTTGCTTTAATTGACTTTAATGAGCTCCCTCTCTCATCTCCTGCCCTGAAGAATTTACAGAGAGGCAGAGAACCTTGTAAGTCCCCAACCCCACCTGAAGTTCTCAATGTGGTTCTCAAAGAAATGGGAGACTGCAGATTTTGTCAGCTAAGTAGCACTGAAGAGAAACAGGAAGGGATAAGAGGGCACTGGTTGCTGTGAACAGTAACAATTTAAAACTGTCATAGCACAAAGTTCCTTGTCACAGCACAAACAAGTCTCCTTTCACAAGTGCCAAGTTAAGCCACTTGATGTGAACCTCTCTGAAGAAGGGATCTGTTGCAGAACCATAATGTTTAAGTCATTACAGAATAAAATTTCTTAATTGAGCACAACAGAAGATACATGATTAGTTTTGACTGAGTTTGGATACTACTAAAAAACTGGTCAGGTTGATACTCTTATCTTAATGGGAGCAGGACCAGGACATTTCACTGCACAGAGAAGTTTCATCTACTGGTAAAAAACAAATCTATATTCCTATATACATGAAAGTATACTGATAGACTGAAGAAATCAGGAATAAAACTGATGGGCTGTGTTAAAATGAAGTTGGCAAAAGCTACACTAAACATTTTCCTGTATCTCTGTGAGTCTTGATCCAACACAGGTCTAGGCAGTTGTTTAACCAAGAATGTCAACAATGCTTTCATCCCTCGTATAAGAATTCTATTATGACTGACAGCACAGTTTACTCTGAAGCTTTCCTGGATCAAGATCTATATTATATCTAAATTACAATTACAAACTGAGAGGAGAAAGGTGAAGAAAAGTCTAGTTCCAACAAGGGATGTTTTGGGTCATTTCAGGAGTTGTAATTCCAGACAATCTTTCCAAGTGTCAGTTTAGAAACTCATAATCATCCAGTTTAATCACTTGTGACCAAGGACACTAATGATTTAGAGCAGTTATTTTAATCTCTAAATCCACTGTTGTTACTCCTCTTTTTATCACTTTCTCCAGAGTTGATTTTCTATTTTTATCTCACCATTCTGAGATCTCTTTTCCCATATTCCATGATTCTGGATCACACTGTTTTTCTTTTCAAAATCAATGCATCTATTCCAGCCTCCTCAATGAATTACTTTACTCACTGTGAGAGACAGATGGAGAACTCACCTCGATAATCAACTCCAGAATTTAATTTTACAACAACTGGCCTTCCAATGATTTGTTTTAGGAAGTCACTGGGGGTTTGCTTCCGTAGACTCATCTTGATCTTCTCCGGTAAGCTGAGAAGTGAAGAGAAAACATTAGGATGAGAGACATGCTTCCACATTGTTTAAATACTCTATACAGACAGGCAGACCCCTGATTTGTAATACTTTCAGTAGGAGAAAGTACTGAAGGAGATGAAAGGAAAACTTTAAGGGTTGAGGTGGGGAGACAGAGCTCCTATAGCCATTGCATTAAACTTTCCCTTCGGCATTTTTATTACTTCTGAAAATACTACTAAGAATCCTTCTTTGCTACACTGTGCATCTTTTACATCTCAACTGTGCCAAAGGCCTCATCATCCCTAAAACCTTTTGCTAAAATGGTCTTGGAGGGCTAAGCCATGAATAGGTGTTTCACGTCTTTAGGGGCGGAAACATCCATGCAAGTTTGTGCTGGAACAGCAAGAGTAGTTTTGATCTCAGCTCTCAAACAGAAGAAAAGTATAGATTTAAAAGCATGCGTTCAGATAATAAAACAGACTAAGTTAAGGCTTGCGATTAGATTACAGAGGAAAGCTGCTGTGATTTAAAAAGGCAGCAGGTGCACCCAGTTTGCTGCAAGACCCCCTCTTGTAGAGCAGAAGTCGAGCCAGTATTCGCTCGACTTCTGCTCTAACATCGCTTTGTTCTGCGTTTTAAGCCAAAGGCAGGAAACACCCGCACGGTGCCGACTTCATTTCGCTGCTTCCCGGGGCAAACCGCAATGGGCAATTCTAGCCGTGAATCCAGGGATCCTCAGTCTCCCTATCAACACCCACGGCCACCAGCGATGCTGGCGCCCCAGGGCCGCGTCCCTTTCCCGGCCCACACGCGCGTCCGGAGCCGCTCCCCCCGTGCGGAACCCCGGCGCTGCAGCCCGGCACCAGCGCCCCGGGGCAGGTTCCGGCCGCAGAGCGCGGTCCGTGGNGAGGGACAGCCCGCGCAGGGCCCGGAACGCGCGGCGGGCGCGCCCTCCTGCCCCGGGGAGCCTCGCCGGGCATGAGCCCCGGCTCCCTCGCGGAGGTGCAGGGGTTTGTTTTATGTCTTGCTGAGAATTCCGCGCAAAATAACATCCCGTCGGAGAGAAATCTTCCGGGAAAAAGAGGTCTTGTGGAAAAAAACCCCATCGAGTCCGATCTATTAGCCACCACCGCCCTGTCAGGCAGACCATGGCACCGAGGGCCACATCCAGTCTTTCCTTAAACACCTCCAGGGATGGTGACTCCACCACCTCCCTGAGTAGCCCATTCCAACGTCGAATCACCCTTTCTGTGGTGGAATTCCTCCTAATGTCCAGTACGGTCCAATACATTATTGTATTCTACTCTAATGAAACCCTGGTAATTTCCAAATGATCTTGTTCTTGTGGAAAACAAGGTGAGCCCCTCAGAGATGTCCGGTCCAGGACCAGGCTGAAGGTAATTTCGCAGAGGAATCTGTGAATACTGAAACGTAAGACATTAAAAAAAAAAAAAAAAGTTTCTCAACATCTAGGAAAGTAATTTGGATTATTTTATGACTTCAAGGGCACTACTTTTCCATAGCCAGGATCAAA
>WBMY01012569.1:784518-821214 GCA_013397315.1 Donacobius atricapilla
TTCCCTTTTTCTGTTTTTATTTTGTTGGGGTTTTTCCCCCATGGCTTTCACCTGTGTGCTTGTCTACTTGGGACTACCATTAACAATTGATTTCACATATTGCACCTAGGACAACCTAAATATATATTCCTGTGTCTGGATGTAGGGTTTGGACATTAAAATCAATGCCTGGGAGGTGAAAGGCTTCATCGCCCATGAATAAATCGTAAACTGCTCATTTTGGCTCCTCAAACAGAGTATCATCAATGGAGGATATCATTTGGAAGATGAAATGTGCAAATACACATGCTGTGCTCACATGCTGAAGCTTCCTTAGCAGGGGGGTATTCTGGTGAAAATGGGGAATACCACTGGATTAGTGTTTTCACACAAAATGAGTAAGGAGATTTTTTTATTTGTTTTTTTAATGATAAAGAAATATCTGTGATAATTTATCCATTTGTTGAATAATGAATAATAAATGAATAATCACATGCTGTGTAAACACCTCAGGGTTACACCAACAAACAGTGCAAATTTCCAGTTGGAAATTAGCAACTCAATTGTGGGACAGGTTAGTCCAGAGAGGGAGGATCTTTTCTCACTTCTGCTACTGAGTTGCTCTCAAATGGTGAGACAGGTCATCTCACTTCTCTGTGTTTCAACTTCTGTGTAAAACAAGAATGATATCTCTAAAGTGCTTTCAGATCAATGGATGAAAACTTTACGTAGTAGGAAGGTATTATTAAGATCCTAATGATGCCATGAGAGAAAATGATCAATAATTATTTGTATTTTTCTTTGCTATTTAGGAGGATTTTTTCTACTGACTGCATTTTCTAGTCAAATGCACAACATCTGAGTGTTGTCACTGTCTTGCAGAACATACAAGTCTTTTTGTATCTATATTATATAAAGATGGAAAACAGGTTAAATTCTAGTATGTCATTTCTCTCAAGGCATGAGGGCCAAAGTCAAAGGAAAATCTAATGATTTACTGCATAAGCAATCCTAAATCTATGCATTAATAAATTCTACAGGGCTGTATATGCATGCTTTACTCATACTATATTTTAAATTTGAATTTTTTAGGAATTCAAATTAAAAAAGATTGCTTTCAAAAATTGCCCCACATCGAGTAATCTATGTTTAAGGAAACATGTATTTATTTTTAAAGTAGCCTCATTACTACCAGGCTACTTTTTCCTTTTGACAGTAAAGCAGAGTGCTTATCTTCCATATTTTCATAACGAAAGCTCCCAAGCACAGGATACTGTGGCAGATTTACAGCCTGCGAGCAGCAGAACTGACAGGCATTTTAATATGAAAGGAGATATGATGTCTTTAATGTACAGTGATGTCACTTCTAACAAGGTAGAAGCGTGCTTTTTGCGCTGCAATCACCATAAGAAGTGAAACCTGTCTGCTTCAGGAGTCACCTTTTAACCCAGGAAAAGGTCACAAATAATAGAAAAAAGATGGGACTCTGCTTACTCAGGTGGAAGGGCACTCTGACGTTGGAGGAGCAAGGCTATTGTGGATGTGCATTATCTGCAGGAAGCTGAAGCTACAAATAGTCTAGCTCAAGCTAACCTTGAGAACAGAAAAGGAAAGGATAATGAAAATCCTCAAGGGAGTGTTAAACTGAAAGCCAGATTGCCTGTTGACCACCCTTTTTCCTTTTATCCAGCATTGATCGGATCTAATAACTTGAAAGTGATATTGACAGCAATATAGTCCACCATTACTTGGACACATGATTATTTCATTGAGAGAAAGGACAGGAACCCAGAATCAAAAACTTATTTCATTCCACATTAGACCAGAGAATTTACTACTTTGTCTAGGAAATATTTGCCAGTGATTTTAAAGGCTGATTTAAAATGTGCATTTCTTAAATGCGCTCCCAGCTCCTGACTGAAAGCTTTTATCATATCATACTGAAGATGCACCATTCTTAAACAGCATATACAAGAGCATAAGATTTAAAGGCCATAAAATAGCAAGAAATGTCAAGGTCCAATAAGTACATTGCGTTAGCATTGGGCTGGTGACTTTGATTAAAGGCAGGAAATTAAAATACATTGTCATATATATAGATATAGCTATCTCCTCAAGAGAGTTGCTTCCTCCAAACTAAAATTTCAGAAAATCAACTTTGGATATTATGTCTCTTGGTATTTTGACAGTCTGATCTTGAAGGGATTGCAATAAGGAGGAAAAGAACAACATAGGAAGTAATTATGTTGTTTTCTATTATCTTTGCAGAAATCCTGATTTTAAATGAAAATGGTTTTCAGAGGAGGCTCTGAACCATCGTGTTCTCCTAACCAGGGTGCTGGGGCACAGAAACACGGACAGTCAGGTAAGGTAAAACAAGGACCAAATCACAGCTTTGAACAATTAGTATACTAACGTGATGCACTTATGTCAATAAAGCTGCAAATCTGTGTGTCCTGCAAAATCAGAAATGATGGTTGACCTCATGAGGATGCCTGTAATATTCCACTGCTAGTCCTGAGTTGTTCTGAATTTAATTTTTATAGATTAGTATATTCTTAGAGGTGATGTGATTGGTTTCCATTTACTTTGAAAGAGTGGTCTCCCTTCCTCTCTATTCAAAATGGAGGGAAGAGAAACTGCAAATTCAAGTTGACATATGGAAACAATTGAGTCACATTTCAGTAGAAAATGTCAGAAATACTGGCAGTATTAATGAATTCTTCTCCCCATTTTAAGCCTGTTATTCCAACAGCAAAGGTACCTTTTGAATATAAGCCCTGTGTATGCTAAGAGTTATGATAATATTTTAATAATATTTTCCAAGAAGTAAATATGCTGGGAAATGAGAGACAATGTGATACTGCTGTAGATCCACAGATCCCTATAAAAATAAATCTGATGTCATTAATGTAAGCTAATGATTTGAAAGGCCCTGTAATAACTTTTAAAGGTCCCGTGTCTGGAGAGGAAAGCAGCTTGACACAAGTCATGAACTGCTTTGCTTTCCCCACTGCCTTATATCTGTCAATATATTGGTTATGGAGCTGTGCTGAGGCCAGTCTCCTAAGGCAGACTGTCACATTTCTCAAAAGATAAAACATCCCTAAGGGTACAAGGAATTCAGGGACACAAGCTGATAGACAGGAGCAGCGCTGCGACTCTAACATTTTATGGCTGAGTTCAACGAATGAGCCCTTTACCGGATAATTGATTTGATGAAAGGCTTACAGTTGCCCCGATTAAGCTTATTCCTTCTCCATATGTAAGACTCAAGATAGTTTAAGCAAAAATTGAAGAAGAAATTCGGGAGGGAGGCATTTGTAAGCTCTTTGAAAATTGGTCTCGCATGAAAAGCTTGCCATTTGTTATGTTACATGTGCTGTTTGTCCATACAAAGAATCCTGTTGTCCAAGGAGTGCTATTTTCAGCAGCCTTTTTTTTTTTTTTTTATCTCTTCTAACTAAGGATTTGTAAATATTTTTAGAACATGTCTTGCTGTTTCATGACTCATTCCCCTTACGATCTTTGGTATTTTTCCCATTTGTGATCATGCAGCATCCCTGTGGCATATGGTCACCTGGGAAAGTATTATTAGGGAAGAAATTAAGGGATTTTAGCTATTTTTAACGTTTCTTGGAAGACTGAAGCGTGGAAGAAGAGCCACATCAAAGCAACATTTTTCAATTTTCTATATTACATTAACCAGTCTCATTTGTTTGTGCTTTCCACGATGTATCCCTCTATTGTATCTTTATTCAGAACTGAATTGAAAATTATCTGGTCAATGTATTTTGCCTGTGCAATGTGCTTGTCCAATGCCAAGTGCAAGGGACCATTAGGTGCTATGCTAATACAAATTTTTAAAATAATTGTATATTGGACCAGGAGCTCATCATTTCCTGCTGATGAAAGAGAACAACCAGGAGATATTTAACCAAGTACTCTGGTAAGGAGGACACACCTAGTGCAATGAAAGGGAAAAGGAAGTATGATCTAATTCTTCAAGCCTAAACTTAGATTTAGTACTATAAGTATTAGCAGCAGGATGCCATGGCAGTGTGAGGATATAGTCTGAAGCAGGACTTGTTTTTTAGGGTTCAGCAGTAAATCATGTCCTGTGTGAAGTTATGAAAGTTGTCATGAGATCTCTTAAATAAACTTAATAGAAATTAACTTCTACAAACACAACTTCTTGTTTATGAACACTAGCTATTGTAGGCTACTACAGAACACAGCTAACTGATGTAATAACTTAGAGATTTCAGATTTGTGACGGGCGTTGTCTTTTCACTCCGTCAGGTTTAAGGGTAATGATTACAAATAGGCCAATTTCAATTGCTTTTTATACTGCATTCCTGTTGTCCTTCTTAAGACATTAAGGGAAAGGGGCACTCAATATATGCCTGAGCCTAAAATTAATCAATAGGACCAACAGGCTGGCAACCACTTATTTTCAACATAAACTCCATGGTTTGCCTGTACCAAAGCTTTAATTTTTTTAACATTTCATTTCCAAATTCACCTCTAGAGACAGCTACCAAGAGAATCCAGTGCTGACATCTTGACTTGGCAGTGCCTATGGTTTCATTTGCTCTTGGCCTGAACAGTCGGACAACATCCTTGCTAGACCAGGACAGTCAGATGTACCCAGATAATCTGCACTAATCAGTGTGAGTCTCATATAAGTAACTTAATATGGCTTACAAGTTACAACACTTGGCTCCCTTGACTCTCTCCCTAAATATATATATGTATATGCTTGACACAATCTGTCACTCACACACAAACACACACTTATACTTTGATTAGAAGGTATGAGCTAAAACTTTACTTTATTTGAAAGTTTGACTCCAATATATAGTATCTCTAAAAAGGCCAGGGATTGGGGGAGAAGGTTGACACCTCTCCCCGTCCCATTGGTCAAGACAACTGTCCATTAGCTGTCCATATATCTAAGAACAGGAATGTAAACTACCTTGAAGTTATGATAAACATTTGCCAGTGTTTACAAACCAGAGCGTGAGAAAGAACCCAAAACATGAAACTGTGAAACAGAAGAGAAGGCTGAAAAAATCAGGGCAACATATGCTGAGTATTTTGATAACATTTTTAGGGAAAAGAAATTATTTCATTCACAGTTTATTATGATTTAAAATGTTTAGTGCAATATTTATATATGTTTAGTGCAATTATATGTTTACACTACTCTCACAGGTTCATGAAATATTATACCATATGCTTAAATATTTATTTTTTCTTTAAATAAGATGGGGTTATAACAGCAGTTTTTTTTCTTCTACCCAAACTATTTTTGGACTCCTTCCACACATGTGGTAACATTCGCCATTCTGTTTGATTAACCAGATTGGTGAGAATGTTTGATTTTTTTTTTTTAACGACCTTCTCTTTTTGGAGAATTAAAGGTCATAGCTGGAAAACGGGCCAGCCAAGCTCAGTCATTTCTAAGTGTTTTGTTAATTTCTCCTGGTTAATGGTCCTTTCAAATTCAGAGTGTGCACTTTCTTCTTCAGACTTGCATCAAACAGTGGGAAAAGATAACCTATTTCCTTCAAGCACTGCAGCTCTATCTGTAAACTATTGGCATCACATGAAGATTGATTAATGTTCTGCTGACACCTAATGCGCACAAGAAAAAAAAAATTGCCCTATTTGCCTATCAAAGGATAGCCATCTCAAATTCTTTCTGCTTGTCTCTGAGGTCTGAAACGAACTGATTCTGTTTATCAGTTAGGGTGCCTGTGTCCAGAGCAGCATTCAGAGGATGATGGTAATGGGGGCCCACAATTGTGGCTCCAGGGGAATACTTCAGTATTAACCTCAGTGCTGGGTCAAGCCCTGTCCCCTTTAATGAGGGATGTTAGGCCTTCCCAGGCAGGTGCATCTTGAGTGGAAATGTAACATAACCTCTTCTACCTTATCATGTCAGGTGACAAATTTAAACCACAGTGGGCTGAAAAAGGCTTGCTCAGCACTACCGATAATTTAATCCCTCAGTCATCTTTCCTCTTTATCTCCTGTTGACATGCTCCAGACTAGAAAACAATGATAGGAACCATGTTCAGATAAACATAAACCTTATGAAGGTGTCCACTGGACTTTGTGCCCTTCCCCTTGTTTAATCCTGTGAACAGCAGATCGGGGTGCTGTTGGTGAAGAGTGAAGGGGTGAAGCTAGAGTGATCTGAGCTTTGGGATCCACCGGTCTGTGTGACAGACTTCCTTCCAAAGCCTCAGCAGCCTTGCCCTGCCTCATGTGCACCCCATGGGGCTTTGCGCAAGGCTCTTGGTTGTGGATGGGGATCTATGAGTTCAGCCGAGCTTTTTTCTGCATGGTGTGATTCTGACAGTCTCTGTTTCCTTGGAGTTTCTATTTTTAGTATCATATGCATGTCTCCAGAAAATTACCTGGTTAGGCTTATAATGAAAAGTTTCCTGGGAATCACCACCTTTTTATCTGTTCCATAATGGGCTCACTCATAAAATAGGCTTGAAATATACCCCATTTCTCTTCAGGTTTTGGAGGATAAAAGCAGTTTATTTCATTAGTCATCAGTCTAAACTAAGAGACTAAGCAGCTCATAGTTTTGAAAATGCTGAATCTAAGTGTTGTAATTTATGGTTGAGAGGCATCGTGATTCAGTCAAATACGCTCCTTTCCCCAAGACTTATGTAAGAATTACCACTTTGATGTTGCTTTGGATCCCATATAAGACACCTAAACGTTTTGTGGCTCCCCTTTTATAGAAAGTGCATAGTGGATATATATTGTCACTGTAAAGGGCTTGGAGGCAGTGCCAGGGCCTTTTTGCTACACTAACAAATAGCAGTGATCTTTAAGGCAGGACAGCAGTGAGGTACAGAAACTGTCAGCAGAGCGGCTTGTTGCGGTGTAACCCCAACTCAGCCCCACTCTCTGCCTCCCTCCTGGTGTGATGAGGGAGAGAATTGGAAGGGTAAGAGTGAGGAAATTCATGGCTTGAGATAAAAGCAGTTTAATAGGTAAACCAAAAGCCACAGGTGCAAGCAAATCTATGGAATTCATTCACCCCTTCCCAAGGACAGGCAGGTGTTTGGCCATGCCCAGGAAACCTGGGCTCTATCACATGTAATGAGGACTTGGGAAGACAAATTCCATCACTCTGGACATCTCCCTCTAATTCTTTCTTCCCTAATTTTACAGGCTGAGCATGACTCCATATGTTATGGGATATGTCTTAGGTCACTTGGAATCACCTGTCCCGGCTGTGTCCCCTCCCAGCTCCTTGTGCACCCCCAGCCCCCTCACTGCTGGGGTGAGGTGAGAGGCAGAAAAGACCTTGGCTCTGTGTAAGCCTTGTCAGCAATAACAAAAAAATCCCTGAGTTATAAACACCATTTCCAGGACAAATCCAAAACATAAAACTGTATCAGCTAACTGTGGAAAAAATTAAGCCCCCCAAGCCAAAACCAGCACACCTGCTCTGCCAGGAGCATGAAGAGAAGCAAGTCTGTTGAGCAGCTTCCAAGGCTACAGCGGCTTGGTGATGCCAGAGAGTACCTGTAGCTGCTTGGCTATCCAGGATCTGACTTGTACTGCCTCTGGAAGGCCAACCAGATGTAGTGACTTGGCACTCAGGAAAGGAAAGCAAAGCTCCCTCCTAAGAACTAGGATCATTAGTGAGTGTCTAAAAGGGGAATTCTTGTTGTGACATTGATTTATGCAATCTTTTAATTGCATTAAAATAGGTGTAGTCAGTTTGATGTTTGCAGTAGAGTAAGTTTTTATGAGGCCAGACTAATGAATGAGCCCCTCTGCACCCTGTGAAACCATTTGAGTCCCTCCCTTGTGTATAGATCGAAATTACAGCAGCAGCCACAGCAAAAGTGTGGCAGTGCCTGGAGAACAGGCCAGTGCAAACCCATCAGTCAATGTCCTATTGATAAACTAACAAAAATGGACTGGTAGTGTGTCAGTGTTAAATGTTGCCCTGGTTTTATATGTGTGCATTTTTCTAGAGCTAATGTAATTTCAATTATATCCTCTATAATTATCATTAATAACCATGTGTTTTATTGAATTAAAAATGTCTGGGAAGTGTCAGTCATCTTTTTGCATATGGTACAATGGAGAGGGCTGCAGTAGAGCCATATGGAGCCCAAGAGCCAGCTGAGAGAACTGGAAAGAAGTTTCAGTTAGTGGAGGGAGGTTCACAGCAAGAAAAATATGCTGATGCTGTAAACGTCTTAATTCTGATCCTCCCATTCCACTTAGGCATGTTAGAGACAGACCTCCAGTGAAGTCACTACTGAAACTGAGGAGGATAAGCAATAGCTTTTCAGACATGATCTATTCCTGGTGGCTGATAATTGATTTTAGACATTTGAATAAATGCACCTACCTTTTTTCTAGTGATAGAATTGTTTCTGGTGCATAAAAGTGTTGCAATACATTGCCACATTTCTAGAGTACAGCAGCAGCAATAGCTGTATTTCAGGTGCCCTTCTTAATCATTCAGATCCAAGAAAAGAACATGCCTTTGAGCTGCCTGAGGGACAGCCTGATTGGCATCAAGGATGAGCACACCTCCTGCCCAGGCTGTGGGCCCAAGGTCAGTGAGAAGCTGGTGCTGATCAATGGCCACCCAGACACAGCTGCCAATAATAAAGCAAGTCCATGGCAGGAGAGGGCTGCGCCTCACACTACAAAGCACCGCTTGTTAGCAGCAACACTGTGCCCTGAGTGGACAAGGCACGGGCTAAAGAATAAGATGGCATCCTTTTTTAGGATGATAGAATGCAATTGTTTGTCAAAACTAGTGGGCTGTGCATTCAGTTATTTTATAACAGCAGTGTCAAGTGTTCTGAGTGTTGTGATTATGTTGTGTAACGCTAGAAAAAGTACAGAGCTGGCAGCTAAATTTGTTTTGCTAACTGTAACCTTTACTGTGATCCAAGAAGTTTATCTTGCTCCATATCAGTACTTTATTTACCCACTCCTTTGCTATGCAGAATTACACATAAGCACTTTTTCTTCCTCTGTGTCTATACAACACTTTGTGGAGAGCAATGTCAGCAGCGCTGTAGGAACAGGATTCTGGAGTGACAGATACTTCCTCTTACCTCTGCTGCTGTAATTCTGACAGACCTGATCCAAACCCACTGGAAGTTTTTACAAAAGGCTTCCATTTGTTTCACTGATCTTTGCAAGAAGTCCCAAGAGGCCTTTTTCAACCTTTTAGAGAAGAATTGTCAAATAATGGGAGTGCCACTTTTGTCAGTCAGGGGCTGATCCTTAAATGCTGGTCTTCAATCTTTTTGGATCATATACCCCTATCAGCAAAAAAATATATCCCCACTCTATGCACAATCAATTATTTATTTGTGAATGATATACATGTGCTACCGTGCTAATTTATATATATTATAAAACATGCACTGTCCTATGCACAAAATAGAAATTTTAAAAAGGATGAGTTGAAAATTAAATAGATTAAATGACTTTTAAAAATTATTTATCAATGAGGCACACAGAAAGAATGTCTTTCTTCAACCCAGTGCTCTTTCTCGTGTGTACCCCATTCTGGAAACCATCGTTTTAGAAGTCCATTCAGTGGCAGTGGCAACTGTATGTCATCTATCACCCAGAAGTTATCTGTATACAGCTTCTTGTATGTGCACCTCTGTTTGGAAACCACTTATTTATGTCACTCACAAGTTTGAACACTTTATAATATTGCCTATGGCAAAACCCCTCTCAGGCCTTCCATTTATAAAATGAAAAACCCCCAAGGAATTTAAGAAGATTACATACACTGCTGGGTTTTTTTGAGAGCGTAACTAATGGACTACTGCTACTTTAAGTCTTACAGACTGCTAAACTCTGTAGCATTTGGGTTTCCTGGACAAAAGATATCCTGGGCAGACTATGGAGATTAGTAAATGAGCCTGATATTACCCTTTTACATCATAAGAATGATCTCACAGTTATCGTAATTTAAGTTATGATACCAGAACCACGCTTCTTCCACAAACTAAATGATTCAGCAGAGAATTGTAACAGAAAGAATCTAACTATCAGATTATGGTTGAACTAGAGTTGAGCCAAATTTTGGGTTCAGCCATTAAAGCAGCTGTAATCAGCCCTGGTTTAAATTCAGCTTTGTCTAAAAATCTGCTTTCATTTTGCTTTGATTCTTCTTTTTTTTTTTTTTTTGCTAATGACCATTCATTATGGATTTGAACTTTCCTTCTCTGTCTGGATATGTGTAAATATTTTGAAGCTTCTGTTTGCTGATTCACATTATGTTTGAACTCTGCTTACTGGGGACAAGTTTCATTAGGTTGTCTCTCCTGTGCTCCTGTCTCTAGAGCTGGTTCCACTGGAATGCTGCTGCCACAAAGAATTTTCATGCTGCTTGACCTTATTTGCACATACTCTTACCTCCTCAGTTTTCCTCCCCAGAGCATATTATTAAATATATCAGAATGAAATATGCTACTTTTTCAATAAGAAAACCACCAATAAAATTAATTCACATCATTATTAAGATATCTGGAAAAAATCTCTATTGTTTTATGAAAGGCATAATTTCCAGAGGTACAAAAATATTCAACATGTCCAAAGCTGCTCATCTAAATGTCACTCTGAAATTTTGAAATCTCTTTCATAGTTATCTTTCCCTTCTCTGTTTTATGACCTTAGGACAGAGAACATGCCTATTTAATGTCTACATTTAAATGTAGCATGTCTACATTGAAATATTCAGTTGCTATTGGCCACTGTAAAATCAAATGATCACTAAGTTCCTCAGATCTTGCCATTATATTAAAATCATTATCATCCCATCTTTTTTGGAAGGAAATATTGTTTCAGGTGAACATCCTAAGGCAATGTTTAAAAGTGGATTTCTTCCATATTTTTAATATATACCATTTGTTGCATGAAAATTAAGTATTGTAGGGAAAAGAGGCACAGCTCTGGGGTGTCATCACCTTGTTAACATTGACTTAACCAGCTTGGTCAAAAGGGAAGAAAAGGTTAAGATAGTATAGGACACCACAGAATATAAAGTCCCAACACCACATGAGAAGTCACTGAGTTCAGGTGAAAGATTTCAGAATGAAACCTTGGCGTAAGAAGACCACTGCAATACAGGATTGGAAACATTGTCTCTTTTCATTTGGAATATGTTCCCAGGAGAAGAGCTGGAGTCTGCCCCACCATCAGCTCAAACAGGAGTTCACCACTACCTAGAGGAGAGTGCAATAGAAATTAACTCAGTAATGCCTTATCTTCTGCTGTCACAGGAACTGTCATCATACTGGACTTCATCTACCAAACCCATCTGGTGAGTAATCCATATGACAGCAGCTCATGGAAAGGGTGCCATTTAACAGTTACTGGTTTATTCATGGCTGGAACAGAGCTTACCTAGAAGTTCTAGAAATCATCCAAGCAGGAGTGAAAAAAAAGCTTTGCTTGGGTAAGATTAATGAAACCAATGAACTCAGAGCTGTGCATTTTGGAAGAAGGCAATGAGAGGTCTCTGCAAATTCTAGAAGGCCAAGGAATCCTCATTTAAAATAGTCTTTTCATGTAAGTATGTGTGTGTGAGTTTTATATGTGCAATATATGTATTTGTGTATGTGTTTATAATAAATGCACAGCATTTGCATGCTAGGCAGTAACACCCAGTTAGTGCTGACTTATAGGTAACAAGAAGAAAGTGAGCAGGTGACTTGCTCCTAGCAATGTCATATTTGTGCCTTTGTCAGCCTGGACCATTTCAGCAGCGGTTTACTGTCACTGCCATCAGGGTCAGCAGATCTCAGATCTTATGGGCTGCCTGTTTTTCATTACACACATATTTAGAACCATTACCATGCAATATTAATTCTGATTTTAAAAGCACCCTGTAACTTTAGTAATACATATAACATTTGCACATAAATAACCTTTGCATCTGAATCTAGGTCAGCTCATTGTCTCTGTCAGGGAAATAATCCCTAATACCTGTTTATGTCAGATTGAGGAAACGGATTTTAGCCACCTTGAACTGTTGCCTTTGAAGGCACAGGTTGTCACATCTTCCTGACTGCAACAATCTGACACAAAGAAAGTACCTCTGGCAAGTTGATTGTATTTATCCGCCTTGCAAGCACTTCCCCAGCCTGTGGATTTCATCTCTTCCTCTGCAGGAGCATTTTGCAGCCAATAGATACCTGCAGGATAAACAGGCACAGAACTGGTGAAGACTCACCAGGTTCCTGAACCTGAAACCACACATTTGTCGCCCTGATTTTTTCAGCCTTCTCTTCTGCTTCGCAGTTTCATGTTTTGAGTTCTTTCTCACGCTCTAGTCTGTACACACTAGCCAATGTTATTGTAGTTTCAAAATAGTTTACATTCTTTGTCTTAGAGATATGAACAGCTGATGGACAGTTGTCCTGACCAACGGGATGGGGAGAGGTGTCAACCTTCTCCCCCAATCCCTGGCCTTTTTAGAGATACTATATATTAAAGTCAGACTTTCAAATGAAATAAAGTTTTAGTTCATGCCTTCTAATCAAAGTATAAGTGTGTGTTTATGTGTGTGTGACGTATTACGTCACATATTTAAGTATGACACTGAAGTAATTTGCATAATTTAAAGCAAGTGTTTTCAGATTTGGAACTGTGCTGGCTAGCACCACATTTAATGCTACAGAAGCAATAGATTAGTTTGATTCCACATCTTTTAAATGTTGAATTATGTAGCATGAAATAGTTTGGACAAAACCACTTGAACTGACTTGCAATAATGCATGGAAGAGTTCATGCAATGTCAGTCAGAATGAGGAAAAATAAACCACGTTGACAATCCTTTGGTAAAAATAAAAATAAACATGCAAATAGAAGTTTATTCCAGTTCATCATCACCAGATGTGCTCTGTAGTGTACCATATTTCCCATTCTTTAAAAAAAAATTATGGGCTAGATAAAATTCTATTACTGTACTTGTTTTTAGTACCAAAAATATGTCCTTGATTAGATAGCTTCAATCACAAACAGTAACATATATTTTCCTGCCACCTGCAAATACAAACAAGGCTGTGTTAGGACTGAATTGGAACAGAAATTAGTATATTTGTACAGATAAATGCAATTACATTATGAAATAATAGATTTTCTAATTATTTCTTAAATTATTTCTTTTTTTTTTTTACCAAATAGGCACAGCATTAAGAACATATAAAAAAATTCTTCAATGATTTAAATTTAATACTTTTTCCTAATATTTTTGCAGAGATTTCATTTATTTTTTCTTTGTCAAAGTGGTTTGTCTTCCCCAGAAGCCTTCATGAATCATGTTAAACAAGACACCTATCTCTGTTGTTTAAACCTTAGCCAGGACGGGGTCGTTAGTTCCACCTATGCAGCTTGAATTTGTGTCATCTACATTTCTGCTGATGCCACAACAGAAGGGGGAAAAAAGCCCCCGGGTTTCTGATATTTTACAGAAAATCTCAAAATTCCATTGCTATTTAGAAGATATTTGCATTAAGACAAAAAGTTTTCATCCTGGACTTTCAGAGGCATATGGAGCACACCCTGAAGTATGAAGTATAAAATGGAAATACTTTCATAAGGAATTACTGCTTCTGAAATGGAAATGCTTTGCAAAAGTTGACATTTAGTGGATTATTTTTGTGTCTGTCTGAGGTTGTCTGCACTTGAGAATTTTCCACTGCTGCTAGTCTGAATGTGGCACTAGCAGACCCTCAACTGTAGACAAGCTATGTGTGTCCTTACCAACAGATAACTTTTTTTCAGAGCAGTTTTGGATGCCACAGCAACATGAATGACAGCATCTGCTCGTGCATGAGAAACCTGAGCTAAGCAGGCAGGCAGATCCTGAGTACCTTTCCTCTGGCACAGCTTTCCTTTGTGACAGTAGCCACTGAGAGAAACCTTATCACATGGGAAGACATGGTTAATGCGCTCTGAAACTCTATATGTGCTTCATGTGAGTAGAAATACTTGTACAGAAGCTGGGTGAAGAATCTGAGGATTCCTGGCCAACTGGTTAAGGGAGAGTGCCAGAGTCAGTGGAGTGTGGCCAGGCCTGTGACTGTCCATGCTGCCCACCTACAGCCTTCTATCTTCTCCTGCACTACTTCCCTGGTGGACCAGAGCTCACACCACCAGGACAATGCTTGGGACAGCAAAATCATGTGAGGTGGATGTTCTTGGCTATCTGGGTTTCCTCTCTGGTTGTGAAGGACATAGCTTTATCTTTGTATATCTGACCGTGCAGGGTGTTTGCCACACCAAGTTACATGGCAGTAGAGTGATATATGTGGGACAACAGAAAACCCATCCAGGCTTCCCATGTAAAGAGCTGTTTCTAAGCAGCCTTTTGTCACTTAGGATCAGGATCTGACCTGCAGTTCTTATGTGCCTGCTCTTTGTCTCTGAGGTACAGCTGCTTCTGGAAAGGAGCTTTGCAGATGTACAGACTCCTAAAGCTCAGCCTGCTCTTCATACCTGGGTGAGTAGCAACTTTGGCCATTGATACTTGAAGATGGAGCTAAAGAAGTGTCTTCAGCAGTATTTCTGGATAACACCTTCAGTATGTCTTATGATATTTGATGTTTCCACAGTCTCCAGTTCTTGGAGCTACAGGAAAATGTACAAATATCCATTTCCTTGCAGAGGTTCAGGTTACACGGGCTCTTGGGTTTGTAAGCTGTCTGAGAGGTCAAATCCAGTCAAATGCTTGTGTGGCTTATCTTGTATTAAATATTGCAGTAGTCATCTTATCTATCTGAGAAAGGTGAAGGGTTCAGTGACCCTGGGACTTGAATCTGTGGTGCCAGGGAGTCAGGGAATTTTTCAAACTTGCAGTATTATGCTTATCCTCTTACAGTCTGACTTTTTTTTTAAAGTGGTGTTAAAGACTGCAATACAGTTAAAAAGGTACCATTAAAAAACCCCAACAATCTCTGATTGTATTCATTTGTAAGCCTTGCTTATGCTCTGATCCTACAAAGCCCTGAACACCTCAAGTGAAAGGGATTTTAACTTCTGTGGGCCTCAGTGGGAATTCTTGTACTATACGCTCAGAAATCGGAAGAGACGGATCTTGAACAGAGTTCAGAAATGTCTTTGGAGCTCACTCATGACAACACTCACAATCTTATCCACAGATTCATTATTTTAAAGGGCTTTTACAGCTCTCAGCTCCCATAGTTGTAGTAACATGAGCATATTTGCTATCATTATACAGATAAACATTTGTTGAATCTTTGTGGCTGAGAAAAATGTAAAAACATTAAAACCATTTATCTCAACCCCAGCAAACCAGACAGATGACTGAAACATCACAGGGTTCTGAAGTACAGTAATTCTTAAAACAAGTGCATGGTATTTTTTTTATGTGTTTAGACTTATCAATCCTGGCATTTTCAGGCTTATTTCCTGCTACTCCACTGTGTTTCTTATTTTAAGTTTTGAACAACACAATTCCTACATCTCATGCACATTGGAGCAAGCAAATCCTCTAAAAAATTCGGAGACCAAGACTGCTTGACTTGGGTTTTAGTGGGTGGCTTGCTGGGCCACTACTGGCCCTCTTAAAGATGATTCTGACACTGCTGTGAAAGGGCTTTGTCTGAAGAAGCCCTGCTATGTGCTACAATATTTTGATGTTTTCTCCATGTCTTCTGATACATTCAAAGTAATTTCACAAGTTGTTCCCACAAATAGTGGGATCAGCTTAACATAAGAAGCAGCACCTTCCTTGTGAGCTCTGAGCTACTGTCTCATCCAGGCTCTTAATATGCTTAAACGATGAGCAGTATTTTTGTTCAAAGCTCTGGGCTAGTCTGGCTGGACAGAAGCACTCTAATTCCTTAAAACTTTTCCAAGCAGCTCTTCTAAATAACACTGATACACACAAAACACTTGCTTTTCTGTTTGCCTGCCTGGAGTGTGTAATCTCATATCTGAACAATGTAATTTATTATCAATATCTGAAGTGGATTGTAACAGCTTCCCCCATATATTAATAGATGTAGTTGTTATTTTCTAAAGAAGGATCTCCAGGGCCCTTGTGAAATAAGCATTGCTGCTAACCGGGTATCTGGCTGGAAAGGATGATAGTGTCCGCTGCTATTATAAATCTAATGAGCTCACCTTTAAATGTCTGTCTCTATTCTCCCCTTTGGGCATTGTTCCAGTCACTGTTTGGCCTTTTTATTTAAAAAAAAAATCCCATCCATATGGTCAAAGGAGGAAGTATACTTGCCCTCAGATTCACTTAATATGTGCTTGTTCTGTATATTTTGGAACTAGGCTGCCATTGTCTAGGAGAGGAAAAAATAGCCATCTTCAATGAAAATCTAAATTAGTAGCCTGCATGCATCAAACAAGAAAAAAAGCCCATGCTGGAGGATACAGTAGATCTAAATATGCATGCCCTGATTCACGTAGATGGCCAAACTCTTTCAAACAAAAACATAATTTGACCTATGAAGTAATTAATGCCATGATTATGGGGAGGGAGGACACCATAGTTCAGGCTGCAGCCGGACTGCTTTCCATTAATAGAAAGCTCTATTATTCCCTCCCCCCCACACACACACTTATCTCAGTTTTTAAAATTAAGTTGGCTGCAAAATTCCGGTCTGCGCTGAAGGCATAGCAGAATGTTTCGGCAAATTTTCAAAAAAATTGGTGTTTGAGTTTCCCAGGTTATCTGATTGTGGTTTTGCTCCTCTGTTACCTGAAAAGAGTAGCTCACTTCTTCTTCAGGCTTGCCATATAAATCCCTTTTACCAGATTTTTGAGGAAGACAGATTGGCTTAATTAAAACATGTTTCTTGGTTTTATTCTAGGTAATTCTGAGACCAGTCTCCCACACACCAATATCAGTGGGTTTTTATCTGCTGAATTAAGGAGAAAGAGGAATACCAGCTGAAATCTAGAAAGACCATGAGAGGAGGGGTTTTTTTTCACACAACTTGTAATTAACTATGGTACTCACAGCTACAGGATTTTATGAATCTCACTTTTTTGTATATATTGAAAATGTGATCAGACAACTTAATGAGAGTAAAACCTATCAGGGACTTTCAAATATGCATAGATAGTAACTCTTAAAAAAATACGTATAAAAATTATCCCTGAATCTTAGATCACTAGAAACTGTAGGACTGTACTGAGGATGTGTCACTGCATGTTTGCCACTTCGTATTCACTTCCTTAGGCATTTGCTGCTGGCTTCTGCTGAAGGAATAGTACCTGGTGGCCTGGATCTTTGATTTGATTGGTCTGGTCAGTCCCAGGTATGTCAAGAAAAAATTAACTCTGACTCAAAGGGTCATATTCTCTGATCACTTTTGACAATTATAAGCACAAGGAACATGGTCGTATTTTCAAATTCTGGGGTAAAATATATGGACACCTAAAATATGATCTGAAAGTTTTGCATTATTTAAGGGAGCACTCATCATAATAATGATGATAATAAGAGCCTGAAGTGCCAGGAGCAGAGTAGTATCATAGGTTAGGCCTACATCCTGCATAGAAGCTCATTTGTAAATGATCCCTCTCTCTCCACTTAAGACAGCTATAAAATCAAGCTAATAATGCTTATACTTAGTTTTGGAAGGAGCTTTGAGAGCTAGAAATAAATGCTTACTCTGCAAATGCAAAGATTTATTTTTTTACATGGAGTGATTGCAACTGAGTAAAAATGGGAAGAGGATCAAAAATATTTGGAAGACTCAAGATCACAAATGACTGTCAGTGGCACTAATTTTCCTAATGTTTTAGGTGCTTTTGTATGTCCTCTAGGGTGGTTAAGATGCATCCAAGAAAAAGCTTTGGCATTATGTGCCCTAACTTTTTGATTCCTGGCACGTGACGTACAGTTCCAAACCTTACGTTAGGCACAGCATTTCTGTCTGTGTGAATATTGAGCACATTTTGCCAACAAGAGAGCAATGGAGTTGCCTCAGAACACTGAGCTTGAAGGCAAGAATCCTTTACTAGGTGGAAATTAATTTTTCAAAGAAGCATAGACCTTGCTGTTAGGCAGATTTTTCTGGGATTTAAAAATACATCTCATTTTAGGCAGCTACTTCTGCATTTTGGGGAGATTTATCCCTAAAACCTCAAATATAAAAGAGTGGAGATCTTTGCAAAAACCCATTTTATAATAAACCCTGTGTAATAAATACTGACTCTGGCCTTAAATTAAAATGGGATAATTTATTGCTAGAGTTACTAATCCCCTTGAAGATGTCCAAAGCATAAACTAGGCATCTTCAAGGCCTGTTAGGGCAAAGATAGATGAGGAGAAGACTGGCTCTGAGCCAGCTAAGCGGACCACAGCAAGGGAGAAGTGTGATGATTACACCTTGGCCAGCCCCTGCTGCCCTGACTCCAGGCTGTTCTATGGAAAGTGAGGATTTTGAAGAAGCTGAGACACTGCAACTCAGCAGCCTGGGACCACCCCTGCTGTAAATGGCAGCTTCTGGGAATCAGCAAACTTATCTAGACTCAGAATCAATCTTTAGTTAAAATCCATGATCTTTCCACAGGTTTTTAAGGCCAATACAATAGCAGTGTCCTACAACTGGCTCTGAGAGTGCAATGTTTTAATAAAGAGGTCCAGTTAAAGTACCCTGGAAGCCTGGCACTGCCTCTTGGAATGGTTATCCATCTTTCCTCTCTGCTTCTGCTGTTCCTGCACATTTGAACTGTCATATCCTTTCTCCATTATGTAATAGCCTAGAGGTCACACATGTTCTTCTGCTTTGAATAATACATCTCTATGAAGCCTCAGTATCTCTGTTTGAAAATTTATTTCTTTCATTTTAATATTTTATCAATTTTGTCCTAAATGGATGACCTTAACTGGTTGCAGTTCATTTCATTTCTTCTCTGCTTAAATATTTTAAAGGTTCCAAAGTACAAACATCATTCATGCAGTGTGTAACAAAAATGCTCAGCTTGAGCTTTGGATTACTTAATTGTAATTGTCAAGCTATTATTAAAATTGATTTTTTTTTCTTTTTTTCAATTTCTTCCCCCCTCTCCTTCTCCCACTTCTAAGGGTGTTTGTCACATCCTCTGTGTTGGTATTTAACTGTCCTTCAGTCCTTATAGAAGAGCTATGCAATGCATTAAGATCATTATTTGTGGGCAACAGACAGGCAAGAGTCAAAATCACCCTACAATGGGGACAGCCATTGCATTCAGAAAATACCTCAGTAACATAATTGATCCAGTACCAGATACAGTATTTGGTGTTAGGTACAAGTTGAGCTTTTTGCCCTATGTTTGGAGAAAAAGGAATCTGAGTTATATTTTGTGAACTGGCCGTCTTGATGCTGCAACCAATCTGGATTTCATTAAGCTGGAAAAGGGTTTTATTTAAATGGTAAATCATTGCAACACACACATATGCACCAGGAGATAAAAGGAGTTAGCAAATACCTGGCAGTCCTAGCTCTGAAATGAGTTCTGCTGTTAGAGAGGTGTCATTTTGGGCACGTAAGGTTCTTTGTAAGAGTAGCAGTCCTAGCCTTTCTCTAGCCTTTTTAGGTAATTAAATTCAATCTTCATAAATTTCAGTATCATTTGGCTTCCTGTCCTGAGCAGGTTGATGTCACTACAGGCAGCTTCACACTGACAGTTGCTGAATGCCTGATCTCACTGACCCCTCTGATGTGCAAAATGCTTTGGGTTATTTAGATGTGAAAGGCAATAAAAGCTAGTAAGCACAATTTGATTTAATGATTGTTATTCTGCACTTATACTATGAGAAAGCAAAACTAAGATATCTGCACTTCACACTGTGGCATTTTGATTAAAAATAGGAATAACAACACTGAAGGAATCTGACTCATGTCCTTGAATGATTTCAAAATAACTGGAGCTGTCCTGCGTTTGCAAAATATAAAAATCAACATAAAATCCACTTTTTATATTTAAGACTTTTGATTATGTGGGACAGGTCTATATTTATGGTGATTATTGCCTTTTTCATTTTCTTCTATCTTGCTTTTGTTCAGTACTAGTCTTGCCCCGCTTTAGCTATTGGTAAGATATGGACTCGCGTTTCATTTCTGACATCTCTATATCATATTACAGTGACATCACTTGTCTTCTGGTTTGGCTGTGCAGTATTCTCCACCAGGAAGACATTAAATCCTTTGCCTTCCCACTAAGTCCCTAACTGCCATATGGAGGACAGTATGAAAGAAATGGCACCACCTCTCTTGCACTGACCGTCAGGTTTTGGTTTACCTGGTGTCATGTCACCAAAACAGATGCCACACAGGTCACTGAAAGCAGGAATCTCTGTGCCTCCATGTGAACAACTGGGGACATCTTGTTCCCAAGTGTGATTCCTGGGCTGTGCACAGAGGTGGAAATGAGTGAATGTATAAGCACATTGCCTCTTGTTTGCTCCTGGGATGGAGATCTGGATCCTTGGACATCAGCCAAGAAGTCCTTTCAGGTAATCCTGTTTTCCTCCAAACAGAGGAGATGTGCTATAACCAGAGCAAATGTTTTGAATAGTTCTTTAAAGGACACTTGAAACACTTCTTGCATATTTTTTTCTGCCCTATACAAACAGCTTTCCTGGTTTCTGAGGAAGCTCCTGAAGGTAACCAGCATTGCTTCCGTAACTACAGGAGTTTCCTAATTGAGGTGGCATGGCAGGTGAGGTTATCTTGCCTCAACAGGGTGTGTGTTAGTATAATCCTTCAGAAAGTTTTTGCAAACACATCCTCCTGATCCCTAACTATATAATTAAAAAGTATAAGCATTGAAAATCCTTTTAAATACGTATTTAAATCCTAAAGGATCTCCTTAGACTGGAGTATTACATGAGATAGCTTAGCAATGAATTGTACTAAGGCCTGATATATTACAACAATTATGAACATGTTCACTTTATTAACTAAATATCAGTAATTGTGCTGTGAGCAGTGTCCCTCATACTTAAATTTTAGCAGCTTTAATGTACTTGTAAACTGTATTTCTGTGTGTCAGACAAAACATGAGGGAAAGGAAGAATGGGATGTACAAGAAGACCAGGAACTGAGGCACAGAGGCAAAACATACAGAGACAATTCAGTCTGATTCCAGAATCTGCTGTTCAGTAGTAGCCAGGCACAGATTCCCAAAATACCATAAGGAAACCATGGCATTTCTCCAGAACCAGATTTCCCTGGGAAATCTGTCACTTTGGCCAAAGTGAGCACACACTGCTGCTCTTCACCTCAGCAGGGTAAACATCCTCATGAATAGCAGTATTTTTGTGTGACTACAGCTGCTCTTTTAACTCCCTGCATAAAGACCTGCATTTGGGGAACTAAAGGTTATGGATTCAAATCCCAGTTTCCACTTTCAGATGCGTGTATACATTTGGCTGGAAACAATGCTGGCTGTCTGGATGTATACAGCCACGGATCATTGCAGCAGCACAAGTCAATTAGCCTTGGTGACACTCTGGTGTCCTGTGAAATAATTGTATGGATACTTCAGGGGATGTTGTCAGAAAGACGGTGCTGAGAACTACAGGACACAAGGGGCAAGGCCAGCAAAATAACCACCTTTGGCACAGGTTTCCAAACACTTCTGTGTTTACAGACACCTGAACCTTTCTGCATTTCCTGGGTCTCTCTTGGGAAACACAAAGGATCACAATTAACCTTTCCATATTATCAAGCACAGGAAGCAATAGGGGAACCTCTCAGGTGACACATCTCATTTGAGCATTCCACTGGTGTCTGCAATTGTGGACGTGTCGTGGAAGTCAAGGCAGGGAGAGCTCAGCCTCCTAATTACAATGTATATTTACAGGACCCATTTTTATTTTAAAGGCAATAATACACAGTAGTCTTCGTTTGACCTGCAATGTAGGAATCAGGCTGGTATGAGATAAATCTCCATTCATTCTTCAGTACTCCCATTTCACTGGAGGCTACTCTGTGAAATAACAAAAGACGGCAAGTAGTTACTTTATATTAGCAACTAAATATTTTGGGGGTTTTAGTTTGGTTCTTTTGTTGATTTTTTTTTCTTTTACATTTTTTCTATCTTCTTTGCCCCAAAAACCCTAATGAATCTCTCTTAAGAAATGGTGAAATTTTAAAACTTTATTTTTTTTTCCTAGATTTAAAAGACCTCCTGTCTAATTTCATTGTTGCTGTTGTTTGGGGTTGTTGGGGGTTTTTTTGCCTTGCCCCTTTTGGAAGAGAAAAGGTGTACATGATGAACACCTTTTATTTTCTTTTTAATATGACTTGTGATTATTAATGTCTAGTTTTACAATTTGTGATTTTAATTTCTCTCTAATGAAAGCATGAGAGGGTTTTTTTAACCTCATGGTTCTGTGTTTTGCTTGGGTTTTTTAGCTTTTTCTCCCTAGAAAGTAGTATGGGAAGTATAAAATGGCAGATTGTCTGAAGAGAAGTAAGTATAAGCAAAAGAAAATATAACCTTTCTTTTTTCTTTCTATTGTCCCTCCTACTCAGTTTGTAAGTGCGGAAGAAAGTTTTCATTTTACAAAAAATTTAAGGGAAATAATAGTAAATTTTCTTCCTCTCCATCCACTGTCATTTCCTTTCCTTCTCAATGTTTTTCTCTGAGGACTCAATCTGTGACATTGCACTTTGTTAGGAGCTGAAATTAATGTAGAAATTAAGTGTTAGACATGTGGGAGACCTAATGGGAGACAAGAGCTGAGAGTAAAATTAGAAGAAAACAAAATCTTTGATAAAGAGAGCAAAAGACACAATCATTTTGTTACTATCAAACACATCTTGGAAATAAATTGAGAAAAAAATACAGGATAGGATAAAATTAAATTAAAACAAACACTAACCTGTACCACATTGCAACCATGAATTATAAACAAAAGAGTGTCCTTAAAAGCTTAGTATTATAAAAGTTTTGATTATGAATTATATGCAGAGACAAGCAAGGTAATTTTTCTATTTGACAGTCCATGCAAGCCTCATTTGCAAGGATGTGCTGAGTTGTGGGGCCCAGGTTTAAAAATTACCTCAGTATGTTGTAAGGAGTTTAGTTGACAGCAACAAAAATTTCAAGAAGTTGAAAAAATTAGGCCTTTGAAGAGAGACTAAGAAATTTTGTCATGGTTCAGCTGGAAAAAGCAAAGCTGAAGTGGCACACAATAATTTTTAAAATAACTAAGATCGTCTGTTCTAAGGACAAGAGGACTCAGACTTGCCAATGAAAAAGAAAAGGACAGATCAAACTGTAGATTTAGGTGAAATGTAGCTGGCTCCATCTGAGGGTTGTGCCAGGGAAAACCAAGCGGAACGCTGGATGCCAGGGAGAGGGTTTGTGGTAGCAAACAGTCACCTTCTGTCTTTCAACTCGAGCAGGCAAAGGAGGGCACCAGGAATTCAGCTTGCGGGGCAGGAGGAGAACAGCATTCCTGCCATGGAATTTTTGTCCTGGTAGCCCAAAGTTGTCCCCAGCCAGCAAAATCTAATTACCTCATTTTCCTTCTAACGAATCTATGGGAGAGCAAGGCAGTTTTCAGCAGATGTGGCAGGTACAGCTTGACTCTGGCCCTATTTTATTTCTGTAGGAGAGGTTGTCAGGGAGTGCAGAAATGGCTGTCCTGGTATGGTTGAACTGAGATTTGGAATCTCTCTAGGAAGAATTTAGACATAATGAAATCAACTGTGCTCCTTGCAGAAGAATGAAAGCAACCTACCAACAATCCTGAGTCTCAGTATTGATTCTGTTCTTATATTTGCAGTGCTTTGAAGCTGCTATGGTCTGTTGGTTCATTAAGTTACATTTACAAGTTGTCCCTAAACACTGGCTTTTACATAGTCTGCATTTTAACACTCTTTAAGTGCATATTGATATGTTCTGTCCTCTGTGCAAACCACAGTCAAAGAAATCTCTTTTCTGCAATGGCTAATGAGGTACCAGAGTGGTAAAATAAACAGGAGGAATTACACAGTGTCAGGAAGCTAGACCAAAGAAATGTCACCTTCAGAGAAGCAGCAATGAGAAACGACCTTTCACTTTATTACAGTGTGCCAAATTTGGTTGGGTTTAGACAAGAACCTACAATTACTAAATATTTAAAAGTGCACATTCTTACTCACAGAGAAGTCAAATAGAGTTGGGGGGACTTATGTCACAGAAGTACCTATGATGAAAGATGGATTTGACACACTGACAAGTACCATGACTGAGATTACAGTTGAATTATGCAATTAGGTTTTATTAACTATACATATTATTAAGGACTTTTCATAACAGAGGAAGGGATGTCAGGTCCTGGTGATTGTACTGACCTCTTATGCCACTGGGAAAGATGCAGAGAGGCTTTCAAAAGAGCAGTATAGTCCCTACTTAATCTTTAAATAAGAAGAAAGGTCAAGGGGCCATTGGCGTTACTTTATTTCTCTCAAGTCTTCACCAAGGAGACATCCCATTTTAATGTGCATTGTCTTAGATTTATACATATTAGTAAAATATGCATCACTGAAACATTACATACTTTGAATGCACTGAATTTATAGCAGAACTTATGAAGTGTAGTATGTGCATGTGTATGAATCCTCAAAATTACGTAACTAACCTCTGAAGGTTTCTCACTTTAATTCATTTGTGACACAAAAATAAAAGGAAAAAAGAAAACTCTGCAACAGATTACTTAACATCTCTGTAAAAATGTCATATCCACACAGATATTCACTTATCATGCCAAAGGAAGAGAAAAAAGAGTGGTAATTTATATTCATAATGTAGTTTAATTTTAAAATTATATTAATAATTAAAGATAAGTAAATGAAGGTGACAACCAACTCAAGACAGGTAGGGAAAAAAAGCCCCAAACAAAACTGCGAGCACCAGTGTAATTACAGGGACTTCTTCAAGTCTACTGGCTATGCTCCAGCTTTGGTAGGAAGCCTAATTGTTCCTTAAACTTTTACTTCCCTTCTGAACTGGGGGTGACACTTTCAGAATAGGTGCAGCCCAGTTCTTCTGATAGCAGATGCTCAACAAGAGCGGTCCCGCACCACCAGCATGGCCTGGCTCATTTCAGCAGGGACAGCAGGACAACCTCCCCGGCTGCTCCACACAGGGCTGTGTGAACAGCATGTTCCATCAGGGAGTGGAATGAAGCCTTCAGGACTGGGAAGTACCAGTGTCAATGCTGCAGTGCACCTTTATCTCAGTCCTTTGAGAATGTCTGCCTTATAATAATCTTCCATTATGTAATTGGTGGCTTTTGCAGTGGGATGCAGCAGTTTCTCTGCCTCCTTTCAGAGCCTGCCCCTGACCTTCACTCGTGTTTCACATCCAGGCATATTTCTCCCAATCCATTCCCCATCTTCTTTTGATGTAGTTTTTGCTCTGTGTTTTAACTAGATGGATTTCTCCCCCTGCTACATGGATCGCTACAAGTCGCTGATTCATCCAGGACCCTTTTTCACTTCTGGTGTCCAGTAAGCTGAAAGTGAGGATTATAAACAATGTCTTTTTGAGCTGCCAGAGGTGTAGGGGCTGTCCTGTGGTCATGTGCTCCATAGTAAGAATTATCCAGTCTGAGGCTGGAATTTTCAGTGGTTTTAGTTTTTTTCAGTTCTAACCCTTGCAAATAATGAAAAACAAGAAATCTAAAAAACCCCTAAGAGCTGTTATAAGTTGTGTTAGAAGCATAGGTAAAAATTGTGCCACAATTCAAAGAGAAAACCATGCAGTCCAAAAATCCCCTTCATGGCTGAATGTGAAAAAAATGCAGTCCATCAAAAAAAAAAAAAAAAAGGCTTTTAAGAAATGAAAAGTTTGCTCAAATGAGAATAGGAAAACCCATAAAAATGGCAGCCCAATTTCAAATGAGAAATTAAGAAAGCTAAAAAGGATGTGAAAAGAGCCTTGCAAAGAATGCTGTAGCTGAGAGTAGAGAAATTTGTAAATACACCAGAAACAGGAATCTAGATGAGTATTAGTGGAACCACACACTACGACCAAGGTGTGGAAGGGGCTGCAGCAGATGAAGGAACCTCAGTGTGAACTCTTTCAGTTGTTTTTTACAGCAGGAACTGTCTCATTCCCAATTCTGATACCTTCTTTGTAGCAGGCAAGTCAGAAAAATAGATCAGTTTGAAGTAAATACATGGTATGTGTTTATCCAAATAGACAAGTCAGAGGTCAGTAAGTCATCAGGATGAGACAATTTCCACCCAGGAGTCCTGAGGAAATTGCAGAACTGCTGGCCATGATGTGGAATACAAGAACTTAGAGACACTGTATTGGAGGGTAGGTATACAGCCATCTGCAAAATTGCCAACTTCCATCTATCAAAAGGCTCTGGATGGATCCTGAGAGCTACAGACAGGTGAACCTTAGCCTCATTCCTAGCATTCCTAGTATGGTACTCCATACCATCTCTACTAGTAGTAGTAATAATAATGATAATAAATAATATCAGTGAGCACATGGATAAATTTGACTTCTTGAGAAGAGATCAGGTTGACATCTGTAAGGGGAAATGCAGCTTCACTAAGCTTAAGTTCTTTGATGGTGACAGTAAGAATAGGGACAAACAGGACATAATCTATTTGGGTTTTCAAAATGCCTTTGCCAAAGGACAGGATAGGATAGAACAGTTCCATTTGGAAAGGAACCTACATCATCTAAGTCCAGCTGTCTAAGGTTATTCCAGAAAGTAAAGTTAGACTTGAAGAAAGGTCCTTGTATGGACTGAAAACTGGACAAAGGAAAGAATAGGAATTAATGGATGTTTTCCAGGATGGAAAACAAATGGCAGTAAGGTCCCCAAGGAATTGGTTCTGGAACAAATTTCATCCAGTATTTCATCAAAGACCTAGAGAAGAGAATGAGAAGAGGAATTTTGGGGTTTGAAGGTGATATTAATGGATTTTGCATCTCATGTGTGGGATAACTGATCTTATGAAAAATAATCTAATCCCTACCTACATGATGTAGAACTCAGAACAGAGGTGCTGAACTCTTGAATTCAGGAAGAGATCTTAGAGTGATTGCTCTCAGTTCTCTGAAATCATGAGCCCGTGGTGCTATGGCAGCAAAAAACCCCTCAAAAACCCAACCCAAACAAAAAACAAATGCAAGGAAAGTACTGAGTACAAATGAAAGGTGACATTCTGTCACCATACAAAGCTGTGGTGCACCCTCTGTTTGGTGCTCCCAGTTCTCTGTTTTTGACCTCCCAAGAAGGGGGCAGTAAAAACAAAGAAGATACCGAGAGGGCCAGTTAAAAAGCTTGTGCTGATGTAGCAACAGCCTTCTGAGGGGAGAAGAAAGCTGATATTCTTCCTTTTGGAGAGAAGGGTGAGGGGAGATGTGAAAAAGGTTTACAAAATCACAGATGTAATGGATTAGCTAAATCTTCCTTGTATCAGAAAGCTCAGAAAGGAATTAGACAACTTCACGGGTGTGCATGAAGGGATGTTGGAATGATTAGGTAGGAATGTAACCTCTAAAATCTCTGCAGCAACAGTGGATGCTGGAGCAGTAGAAGAGGAATACATTGCCAATAGTTGCCAAAGTCACATGCTCTCCTGAAACAACTTTTCCTTTTGTTGTTAGGCCTCAGGTTTCTCTATTGTGGGCCAGGCATTAGCCACCAACACCCCGGCCCCCCCTAAACTTCCCAGGGAGAAAGGTCTAAGTTCAAAAATAAAAGAGGAAAAACCCTACTGTTTGAGGTGCAATAACAGCTCCAGGTGCAATATCTTAAAAAAGGGGGAAAGAGGTATAAGGGCAGAATATAAATAATATATAGATAGAGAAGTGGAGGGAAACACAGGAAAAAAGAGCACCCAGGTGTGCCTATTACTTCCTGTGGACCTCCAGGGATGGAGAAATGAAAACGGTTGCCAGAACACCCCCTCCTCCCCATTTTTTTTCCCTGTCAGAGACACAATACCAGCCTGAATGGATCCATTGGTCTTACCCCAGAGAATGATTCTTATGTTTGAATAGTCCTTTATTGGTGGCAGTCCAATTCCATCCTGGAATTCAGGGAAAGAGTTGCAACAGGTTATAAGAGACTTACTGCATAATTTGTTTCTCTGTTTAAAAGAAAAACTTTAAAGAATGGTCTCAGTTTCCAACTGAAATAGAAAACTATGGGGTATTGGATAGAAGGCAAGTAAGACATAGAAGAAACTGCTAGGGGAAGTATTTAGGATGGATATAAGATCTAAAACTGTATCTCACAAAATTCACTGGGTTTTAATCCTTTTTGATTTCCAGTGTAGGTGTGTGGCAAATTTAACCTACTTAGAATAAATTTGCTTCTTTGAATTTCCCTTTGCATTTCCCTTAGTACTCTGATTTTTGCAGACCACAGGTTGATAAGTATTATAGAAAAGATACCATCTTGGAAATTAACTATTTCTAGATTCCTTCTGCCAAGTGGGAGCACATCTGCATGGACACTGACCAGATTATAATACCAATGGTCACGCTGTAGTGACATTTCTTTTGTAGAGCTGAGTAGTTCTGCAATGCATAGCTGACTTTGGGGCTTGGGGTTTTTGGCAGATGCTCATCTGTTTAGAAAAGCAAAGGGAAGGCTCCAAATCTTACATATCATCTCCCTGCATAGTGCATCTGTTCAACTCAGACTTGCAAGGCACTGGGTTTCATCATTTGTGAAAGTGGGTCACAAATCCAAACAAAAAATAAGAAATAATGACTCCATCTATTTCCCTGTGTGTGTGATACCAATCAAATTTTGAAACAGATCTTCAGCTACAATAAGTCAATATAGGTCCATTAGGACAATTTCATTTACAGGGAGTGAGAATTTGGTGCTCTACTTTATGTGAGAAAAAAATGCACTTGAAAAAATAAAAATAAAAAAATTAAAGGAAAAACAATCCTGTATCTTTTGCTATACAACAATTATGCAAATATTTTAATAGAATAATAGAACACTGCTGGAGAGCATTTGGTAAAGAGAGGAATTAGATAATAATTTGACTGTAAAACTAAATTATATAGAGACATGCCACACATTAATTATTTTACATCACCCACTTTCCCCAGACTAGAGCTCATAGGTCTGACTGTGAAAATACTAACAGAGTCCCAACAGTCCTATTAAGAGACAAAGAAAGAGAGATCTGGTTAGGCTATTTTTTCATCTTCATACCACTGCCTTATCACTTTATAATTTTGAAAATAAAGCCCTTTAAGTGGAACAATACCACACTGCTAGAATAAAGATTTCCAAAACTTCCTGATCCTGATTCCCATTTGCTTCACCCCCTCTGTAGTCATTTTGACCTGCAAAACTTTATGATATTAATCTGGTAGATTGTTATCCCTTCTTTGTATAAATATTCGTTTATGATAAGATGGTAAAAGCGGGTCCAGGGGGCCTATTGGTTTCTATTATACATTGGAAAGTGTGTGTGTGCTTATAACTTTTGAATACTGAAATGGACATTGTAACTTGGGGTGGGGAGAAGAATTCTGTCCCATTTTCTTCTATCCTTACCACTCCAGCTCTTCTCTGATCTCTTCTGTTTACTTTCTTTCCACGGCTTTTATTTTTATTCTCCATTCTTGTTTTTTTTCTTCCTATTTCTTTGTACATTGCCGTCCTGCTCGTACCACTTTAATACTGCAGTTGTTCAGAGTTATTTGAAAATGGACAATATACTCAGTCTTACATCTCAATTTCATTTAGGACCCAACTGTGATCACCACTGAACCTGAACACTCCCTTACCTTACACAGGCTTAGGAATACAGCCCAACTCCACTCGACCAAAGGTTTTGTAATATCAACCTTGTGTTTAAACGTTGGGGTTTTTTTCAGATAAATTCATCATTTGAATTGTAGTTTGCGTGAGAAATTTTATGGGCTGAAAATGAATAGAAAACAAAGGATGACTGCTTCAGAGGACTGAATGTTCACAGTCCTTGCCTCTCTTTTATACATCAGCACACTCCTTTTGTAATCAAATATATGAGATTCCTTTGAAGTATATCCCTGAACTGGTAAGTGAGATAACCTGAGACTTCTGGAATCCAGAGAGGAGGGAAGGGTTGAGGCAGGCTGATAAACAGAGGCTGGGACAGAACTGGCCAGCCTGTGCCTCAAGCTGGATGTGGCTCTCTAAGTATTTAAATACAACCCCTGTGCTGGCTGGCATGGGGGCTGTAGCATAATCCCTTCCTCCAGAAGCAGTGACTCAGCAAGAGCTTCCAAGGCCAATTTTAGGGATTTCCTTGGCATCTGCCTGTTTATCTAGCAGAGCCCCATTCCTCAGGCAAACTCTTCAAGGCCATTTTATTGCCAACTGCCCTGAACCATTCCCACAGCCTCATTGCTCCAGAACAGGATAGATGTCTTGAAGCTTTTAACACAGGAAGGATTCTGATGAGGTGTTTGGAGAGCTGAGGAGATCAGACATTATGGGAAAAGACTGTGAAATAGTCTGATAGGTTATGTTTTTAAATTACATCTTTTCCTCATCCGCAGTAAATTTTTTCCAAGCCATATGATCCTCAAATTACCAATACAAATGGGAATACAATTAATAGCAGTGCCATATCTTTATAGGGAGCATCACATTCTTTGTGCCAGGAAGGCATGCCTTTTATTTTATTAAACGGAGCACAAGTCTTCTCCTGGGCCTCGTCTCCTCTGCATGGTGCCATCCTTTCAGGAATACATCATCATCAGAGTGCTTTGTCCCAGTGATGTATTACACTAATACATCTGTTGCTTTAATGATATATTAGTGTAATACCTTATCAGAGTGATGCATACCAATGATCTATTGCTCAAAAGGTGGTGCCATTCAGGAATGAAAAAATTCATGGACACAGTCAGTGTAATTACACAGATAAAAGCTGACATAGATTATGCTAGAAGCTGCTTTCATGGAACCAAGAACACCAGTACTATGCCAGCCTGTTTGGTGCCATTTTCTAGTACCATTGCACTGGATTTGTAATGCTGAGGTTATTACATCTCTATTAAACCCTTTAAATATACCAAGAGCAACTACCATTAGCCATGGGTCACTGTGAGGCAGAATGTATCCAGTTACATTATTTTTACTGTATGGTAGTACAGTACTTACTTACCCGTAACCACATGAAACCAAGTAACATTAACCTCCAAATAGCCTGAAGAACACACCATATCTCATTATAATAATCTGGGCTTCATCCTTTGCCCAACTTTAATTATTGCCCATTCTCAAATATTTTCGATTACATGACAGTTGAAGCACTTCAGCCTGTCATTAATTGTAGGCCTCTTTAATCTCAACCTTCATTTTCTTTATGGTTACATTTATTTTCATTACTTTAACCACTGAAAAGCAGGTGAACTCAGTCTCATTTACATTGTTTTGCATAACATGTTAATTAAACATTTCAAAGCATCATCCAGAGATTGTAGCAAAAAACCTCAAGTTCTACTTTCTATTTTTTAAACTTTTACTGTAAAGAAGGGGAGAAAACTGTGAGCCGATAATACAAAAAAAACCCCTCAAAACTCAGATCTTTTTCCCTCTGCCTTAACTCTCTCATTAATTGGGTCCAAGCTTCCTCACTAATTGGGTTTCCAAAGAGAAAGACAATCAGAACCACATTTTGCTTGTGGTAATTTAACTGAGGTATAAAGTATTGATTAGCTTATTTACATTGCCTCTAAATATGCTTTATGCCAAAGTGTGAAGAAAGTTGCAGAGGAAAAAATAAAGGCCTCCAACTTGTTTCAGTTTATCAAGCAGGGAAAGGTGTATAGGTAACTCAAGAATTTTCGCCACATAGTCCAGGACCAAACAATCAGTAATACAAATGAGGGAGAGAAGAACAGGCAATGTATTTATAGAATGTAAATACTGGGATTTTTTCCTCTTCACTTTCTCTTCTGTTATCTTCCACTTCACTGCTAGTGACAAGTATCATTTTAATTTGCAGGGAGGGTTGCTAAAGCAACTTTCAGGAATGTATTTAATCAGGTGACAAACTGAATTCACAGTAGCCGTGATGAGGATATGGGGTGATGGATGCAGAACATCCTTCTTGTTACATTCCTAATCCTCCAAGGTCACTCAGCTGATGTGTGACCTTGCAGTTTAGAAGCTGCTGACCCAGATCTTTCTCCGGCCCCACGGGAGGATGATATAATCTAGGAGCTCATGGGTGCAGCTGCGCTACCTGGGCTCTGTCAGAGGTAGAAGCAGCCTGCTGGGATGGCAGTGCAGGAAATATGGCTGCAGTGAAGAGAAGTTCCTTCGACAAGAATTTGTGACAGATTTGTTCAGATCAGAAAGCCTGCAAGTTTCCCAGTTGCATCTTGGCAGGGAGGAGGGGGAAAGGCATCCTCTTTATCTGGCCTGAGAAACCCCAGTAGGGCTGACCTCCAGGGCCAGGCTGTTCAATATTTTACCTGAAAGTATAATTTCTCAAGTCGCTGTAGGAGCATATTTGCAAACTTCCTCTGAGTAGTGACTCAGAGGAAACAGGTTGTTTCAATGAGTTTTTAGCAGGATTTATCAAAAAATTGTATATTTTACAAATGAATATTTGTAGTTCCTGCAGTGCTGGCCTTCTGATAGTGGCAGGCCTGGTGTGCTTTTTGTGGAAGTCTGATCTGTGACAAAAGCCTTCCAGAGGGTGATTAGCAAACACAGTAGCAGCTAATTCTGATAAACTGCGGGTGAGCAAATAGACCTTTGTGTAACTTGCCTTGTGTGCTGAGCAATTGGAAGGGACAGATTTGGGATGGGGAGAGAGAGACTTAGCAGGTGGGCTTCTGACACTGTTGCTCTGCCCGTGTGCATCCTAAACGAGCTTCTGCAATACCATACATGTTAACAACTCATGACACATCATATTTTCAGGGTCAAAACAGTCAGTAAAGTAGGGGGGTGGTTAGTCTTTTCTTAAGAGATGGGCATCTGCATGGAGAAAGAGAATAGAGTGAAATGCTTAACAGTATAACAGCCTAGGGGACTGCAGGCTAAGTGTGTGGTCTCAGCCAGCATGGCTCTAATGGCCATTCAGTCATAGGCAATCCTTTTTCTGCTTTGGAGGGGCAGTTTTTTGGGTCTTTGGGAACCCATCTGAATGGTGAGTGACTCCAAGTTTTTGTTTTCCTGAGTTAATTTTAGCAACATCTGTTTTCCAGTCTTGTTCAGTGTGTGCTACACAAATGCTTTTGCTAGTGTGGTACAGAAAGGGAGGAATGATGGACAAGGTGGGTGGCAATTGCTTAGATTTGCTCTCTCTGCACTGCCACTCAGTGTCAAACCACACCATGTTACTGGGCTGTGTCAGATTACGTGTGGACACAGCATTCCTGTTTGTTAAATACCATCCATTTTAGCCAAATGGCATTCCTTTTAGTTAAATAAATAATAATTGATTTTTAAAAGTTGGGGTTTGCCCTTAAGCTAGGTTGATGAACCTACTAATTCATTGTTTTGAGCTGAACCAGTCCTTCAGTTCCCTCTGCAGTCCATAGAGAGAGCAAGGCTTCCCCAGAGAAATTCATCCTAACTTCCACACTATGGGGAACAATTGCTTCACTCTCTCTTTTTACAGCAGGTAACCTGGAAATCTAGATTAAATTAAATAACTGTCTCTCTCTATCATACTGAAGATTAGCAGAATTTGTATTTGTTGGCTACTGCTTAAAACTCCCCGAGTCTGGTATCTTCCACAAATTACAAAGGGTTTTGGAACAAAACCTGACACTGCTGCAAGTCGGAAACTTTTTCAACGGCAAAGTAGCTCAATAAAGTGGAATTGGTTTGGGAGGGGAGAACAGTGAAGTGGCACTCAAGCTCTGGCAGGTTACCTGTGTTCTCTGGCATAATCCCCAGCAGAAGCTTAGTGTATCACCCTAAGTTTTATGTTCTTAAAGTAGAAAAAAACCCCAAGATTTCAAATCTGATCTGGAAAATGGTAATGCAGAAGGTGAAATTAACAGAGCAGAAAGAGAAGGAGGGGGTACCAGGGCATCAGAGATGGGCCAGCAGCTATTTCATCTGGATCAGGAGCAGCTGAGTTTGCCTGGCAATGTCTTAACACCTGGACTGCAAAATGCAGTGGCTAAGGTGAAGGTATATGATTAATTCTGCTGACTCTGTTGTGCAAAAATGGATTTCTGGCAAAGGGGTGGAAAGAGCAGTTGGGGGCAGTAAAATAGCTCAAACCTTAGAACAATTTGCTTTTGCACAAGACAGGTGGAGTCATCAGCCTCTATGAACAAGACCCTAACTATGAGCAGACCAGTAAGGACATTGTCATGGATTGAATTGGGACCAGGATTTCACCAATTCATGACTAATTAGTAATCACAGTAAGTAATTTCTAATTATGGCAAATATGCAACAATTGTGTTGCTGCCTGGAGCTGAACTGTTTACTTCAGGGTTGGGGTTTTTTTTCTGGTGTTTCAGCTTGGGAAGCAGGGCTTATAAATCCCTGTGTTACTTACCTTTAAAAGGTATGACTTAAAAAGTAGGATTTGGGTGATGACAATAGATATATGGAAGGATCATTAATTTATGTGTAACAAAGGTGAGTTCTTTCCTTTTCAGGCTCTCAGACACTGCTTGCTGACCTAAGTGTTCTAAATAACTGAATAAAATATTTGTGGACATGTGCTCAGGTATGGTAGAAAAAGCTGATCAAAAAAGGAACTTATAGTAGAAAATTATTTTTCTGTAAAATGCTGGCATTATGTAAGTGGTAAGTACAAGTATTCTTATCTCATGTTGATGTGATATCCATTTTTGTTTATAGATACTTCTTGAGGAGTTTCTTATTTTCAGAATAGATCTCCCTCAGTCTAGCTGGTTTCTAAAAAGCTGTGATAGTCAGTGAAAGATGTACGAACCTAGAAAACAGGCTGACAGAACTGGTGGCTTTATCAGGACAGTTGAAAAGAAACTCAATTTTTGAATTTATGCCTAGTAAGAAGTCTGGGGAAAAGATGGGTTTCAGTTGAAAAAAATACTGTAGAACAGAAAGGTACTTGGTAGGGTTTTGACATCAGGGTTTGGTCCTCTGTTTTCCCTAGCACCCACTACTGAGGGGAGACTGGGAGAGGGGGGAATAAAAAAAAAATAGTTGGGTGTTCCACCAAAGGGAGGAAAAAAAATCCTCCAATTAGCTGCATCTGCAAGTCTTGGTCTGGGAATCAGCAGCCTGGCTGCCACCTGAGTCTGTGTTGGAATGAATCCTGGTTTCCCTCAGAAGGAAACTCTTACGCATGGTGAGGGAGAGAGTTTGGTGACCAGGAGAACTTCCCTGAATGGAGATGCAAACTAAGACAAACTGCCAGGAAGGTAACTGAAGGCTAGCAGCAGAATTTGGTTATTTGAGCTCCTTAACTTGTCCTATACCTTTACAGCCTATTTCCATCAAACACCCAGGAAGGGTTATTACTATTTCTCTTTGACAAAAATAAACAGAACTGTGGAATGGGGTGGTGGGGAAGATGCAACCAGTTGCCTCACACTTCTGCTTATCCAAACTGTGCTCAGGAGCTAGTGCTCAACAGGTAAAAAAAAAAAAAGTCAAACAAAAAAACCAACCAAAACCCAAACCTACCCAGCCTCCTCCCCCCTGCCTAAAGCTTACCTACATCTATGATTGCAATTAAGGGTAAAATGCCTCAGCTGGTGTTTGGCTCTGGAAGCACCTGCACTTAACTTACATTGTTAAAACTTCTCTGAATTCCACCTGAGACTGAGCCACATAGCACACAGTTTGACCAGTGAACGTTGCTACTCCTTTCTTTCAGCTCAGAGGAGCAGAGGAGAAGGGAAGAAGTTAAAAGAAAGGTTGATGGCACACAGACCTTCATACTGCAGACCACTGCTTAGTGAGCCCCAGGATATAGGTAAGCTAAGCTCAATTTCTTTCTTGAAGGAGAATGTGCAGGTCCTTACCCGATATTTGGCAATGTCAGAGGGGGAAACACGTTGAGGAAAATGCATAAACAACTAGTAAAAGTAACATCCATTTTCTGCTAGCCCTAGGCAGCTTCTCAGTGTGTGATTGGGTCACAGATATGGTTCTGAGGCATCTCCAGTCCTGAGCTATGTGGGGGCCTCAGTAGACTAACACAATTCTGGATTCTGCCCTAAAGGTGAGACTACAAAAAGATCCATTTTTAAAACCAATTTCTTCTGTATTTGGGCCTTGTGTGATGCTTTCTTTCACATCCAAATATGACTGCATCATGACCAACTTAAAATCAAATGAAGAAATAGAAAGTGCAGACCTGAGGTCAGTGGTAAAAGTACCAGTTTTCTAGATGCTAGTGGTAGAACTAAAACACGTGAATAGTAACAAGTGAAAACTCAGCTTCTAAATCCAGAATGAATTGGCAGAGTGACTGCTTTATTTCCAGTATATGTTCTCTAATTCAGAACTTTGAAAACCCACTGGTTTAGGATTGTACAGACTATCACAGGCTATTGAGTTACAATGGCATAATGAGGTAGCTAACTGCATGTTTTCCTCCTGTCTGGCACATTTGAAGTGAAAGAAAAGTATTTCAGTGTAACACATTGTATCTGTCCTTATAACAGCTAAAGAGGGTGTGCAAGAATAGTTAGGGAAGCTTAGCCACAATTGCATACCATGTGGGGTCATCATTATCCTGATTTTTTTTTTTTTTT
>WBMY01012569.1:821225-832980 GCA_013397315.1 Donacobius atricapilla
TTTTCCTAGCTCTTTCTCTGACGCTGCTATGGAGTGTGTGCATTTTTGTAGCAGTTGTTCTCTGTGCTTTCCTGGTGGGAGGAACATTCACAAATACTTTGTGAAGAAGGTCTGGGATCGAAACTGCAGTATCATTAAACTTGTTTTGGCAGTTGAATGGTTAACAGCACCAGCATTTGCACATTTGACTGGTTTGAGATTATTGAGTGAAATTCATAACTCCTCTAGAGTCTCATTCACATCTCCTGCATTAATAGAGAGCGGTTCCACAGCTAAACCCCCATGAAAATGGCCCAAGTGAAAGCCACTGCTCAAGTAGCGACTCTTGTAGGATATTGAACTGGGGAAGCTTTTCAAATGGGGAGGTGTCAAGGGACAGACAGCAGCTTTGGCTCACCAACAATCTAGAAGAATATGTGGAGAGACTTTAAAAGTGCAAGTGGGTGTGTTTTACCACCGTGTAATTTTCTTTAAAACGTTGCTATCCACATTGTCGTTTTAATTAAGCAAAAGGGAAAAGTTGGCTGCTAAACATAGTATCTTTGGGCCAGTGCTCAAGCACCAATTGAGCCATGCAAATACACAGCCAACCAGCTTGGTTACTTCTAAAGTGGCATTGATGAAATCTTCTGGTTTGTTGTAGAGTTTTGGGGTGTTTCCCCCTAATTCTTTGGTTGGTTTTACTCAAAAGCTGGCATTACTATATGGTAGCTAAAGGCCTGCCTGAAATTTTGCTTTAATAATCTAATTTTTAGTGATTCAGCATATTTAACCTCGAGGAGTAGAAACAGTAGTACCACAGACTGCTGTGCGTGTTTGCAGAGGGCTTGGTTGGTTTGGGGTTGGTTTTTAAATGTACTTCTATACACAAAGAAAACTAAGCATTTCCTCTGAGCTGAGCGTGGTTCTATCCAAACCATGCTAGGAGTCACTCTGTAAGAATCCGCGATAAGGACAAGCGAGGAAAGCTTAAGTTAGGGCCGGATTCGTCCCAGCAGGCTCCAACATCGCAGCGGAGCGGGGCAAACGCATCCTTAAATTCGCTGCCTGCCGTGTGTGACAGCGAGGTGGTCTCGGCCCCTCACTCCATCCCGTCCCGCTGCAGGCGGCTCGTACCGCAGGGCAGCCCGCCGGGAGAGACGGGCACCCGCCGCGGCCCTGCCCTGGGCGGCAAAGGCAGGAGCTCCCCCCAAACCTCGGGAAAAGGATCCGCGGGGCCAAAGGAGGGCTGCACCCCTCTGGGTGCCCTGTCGCTGCTCGCCTGGTGCCGCTCTCCTTCTGCTCAGGCTCATCATGGGGGTGGCGGGGGGGTTGGTCTCGGCAGGCAGCCGTACCTTGGGCAGATGGAACGGCAAGCTTGTCCTCACTTACAGAGATGCAAAAGTCGCTTAATTGATGCAGGATTTTTTTATTCCTGCGTCTATAAATAAGTCACTCCCACCTTCAGTATTGTTAACCTTATCATTAGGAGACAATTATTGGCCTGTAACCTAACCTTTCTGCATTGGTGACCCTGCCACCCTCTGTGTATTGGCAAAGCCTTTTCCCTCAGCAGACTTTCTCCCTTTTGGGAACAGGATTTTAGGTAGAGGTCCTGTCACTAAATGCTGGTGAGCAAGGCCCAGAAAGTTGCCTGGCTTTGAGAATAGAGCCATGAAAGAAGTACCTTGCTTCCATGTGCCTGCTGGCATAGGTGCCTCAGCCTGGGGAGCGAGCAGGAACAATCCCTGAATACAGACCTCTAAAGGCCCTCGAAGATTCTTTAATATTTTTTTATTTCCTAACCCTATGGCGAAACCATGTGTTACCACTTTGTCTCTAAGAAGGCTTTACTGCACCAGTTATAACCCGAGGTTTGGTTGTAGAGGAAGCAGCTAAAAAGAATATGGCACTCGGTAGTGTGGGAAGCCTTGCTGGAGGCAATGTCATTGAGCTAATAGGAGACCTTAACAGGGCCTGGAGAAAAGCAATTTGCCAGAGAAGGTCAGTTTGAAAAGTACAGTCAACCCATTTTCAAAGACAGTGGTCAAAAAAGTCTTCATGCTACAGAAGTTGCTGAAGGCATGGCAGTTTGGAGCTGGGAAAGATTTTGGTAAGGATGATTGACTTTTAGTGACAAACTAAGCTAGAAGCTTTGAATTAGATAGAATGGTTAATCAGAGGAAGTATGTAAAGCTTAGATGTTCATGTAGGTTAAAAGAATATTCTGGGGTGGGATGAAAGGGAGGGATGTGCCTGAGTTGAAAAAATAAAATGGGAGAAACAGGGAGATGTAAAGAACTGGATGAGGCAACAGTTGGGAGAGAACTTGGAGAAGAGAGAGGTACCCTAATCTTCAGCCAGCTAAAACATTTGAGCTGTCAAGCTAGAAATCTTCAGACTTTCCTTGCAACCTAAAGTATCTTCATCTTTTTAGCTTTATTTAGGTGGGGTTTGGGTGATGTTTTAGTTTTGTTTTTATTTTTTTTGTTTTCTATTTTGGACCCTGGAGTATCTAGCTCCCAGTGACTTGTTGGACTTCATTACTTTATCATAAACTCAGAGGCACTGAGTACATAAAGGAGGACCTTTGGTAAAAGCCCATGCGTTGCAAAGGTCTCCAACAATGTCAGCAATGGAGGATGACAGTCTTCATATTTTTATATTCTTCAGTGAAGAGTGTTAGGAGTTCTCAACATTTTTAATAAGTTGATTAAGCGCTATGGAAGAGAGAGGTGTGGTGTCAGACTTGACCCAGCTTCCTTGATTAGCATACCCAGCCGGACAGCAGAAGTAATTATGTCTGACATGGTATCACAGCTGTGGGGACTGGAGGCTTGTATGAATCACAGAGGCCTGACAAACCCTGAATAGAAGAGTTTCTTTCTACTCCCCTGTGCAGAGTTTCTTTTTTTGCACTAGAAGACCAGAAAGATGTTCCACACTGTTTCTTCCCAATCTCAGCTCCGTTGTGGTATCCTCTCCAATGCTGTTTTCGCTTGGAAAGCTGCTCTTGAGTATCTTCTTGGACCACTTACCACTTGCTTTGCTACTCAGATGATTTTAAAGCCCCTGATTTTGCCTTTTTCCCCATGTAAATGAATGCATCACAGTGTTTCCCTTCTGAGTTGAAATGGTACAGCTGTTGTAGGGTTCATAAGGCAACCAAAATGTTTTGTTTCTGATGGACACTGTTCTTGGCACCTTGGGGGAGAGGCCATCTAACTTAATGGTTATTGAGATCAAGAAGGCTTACTCATTTTCTGATAAGCTGCCATTCAGTATATTAGAATGAATAAAACCTCCAAACTTTAATCAAGATTTCCAAGAAAACACAACAATAGCCTCTTGAATCATGCACGAGTCTATGGCCTTGCTGGACCTCTTCTTTAGAAGTCAGTCACCTTGATTTTTCCCTTTTATGCTCTGCTTGATGACCTTTACAAGACTAAGTGGGAGATCCATACCTTCTTTGGCTAGGCAGGGAATACTTACTGTTCAAGCTCCCACCTGCTTCCGTTGCTTCTGGCTCGTGCAAAATCCTCCATGTAGGAAATATGGAAAAAGTACTCCTCCCCTTAAGAACACTTCATCTTCTCTCTACTTCGCTTTCTTCTTTAATATAAGAAAATGTGGAAATTTTTTGTTGGGAGGGGGACATACACAAAGAGAGAGACTAGAAAGTATTTGAGTGAATCTGTTTATTCTTCCATTTTCAGACCCTCGACTCTTCATTCATACAGTTGCTTTTAAGGAGGGAAGCACACAAAGTGGCAACTCCCTGCCCCACAACTCTTTCAATTGTTTGTTGCTCGAGTTGGGGGAAAAGAAGTGTGTGAGAGCGTGTTCCCTGGGACCGTGACTCCATCTGCAGGCGGGAGCATGCCACTCTCTACAGAGAGCCACCACCACCTCCGTGCAGCGTCCAGCCCCCTTAGGTCTTGAGTGACACTGCTGAAATACCTGGTGTTTCTCAGTGCACAGCAGTATCTCTGTCCCCCTCAAAACCTAAACGAGAATAAGCGTAATAAGAAGTCAGATTATATGGGTACCTCATGAATTTTACTTCCGTGACCTGGGCGCCTTTAGTGCAAGCAGCCAACATATGTGAGGGGTTATATGAGTAAATTTGTGTGCTTACTGGTGAAAGGAGAGAATGGCACTAAGGAAGTATGGCTGCAGGTTAGCGAGAAAAGCAATTAAATCCTGTGGCCGAAGCACCTACATGTCAGGGATGTGTTGATGATAATGGTTTGCTGGGAACAGCAGCCTTAAAATTCTACATCTAGCTTTGTTGGTGAACTACCACAGGCAGAGTGCATGTCCCCAGCTGAAAGGTGGACTTAATGATGCTTTGCAAATATCGAAGAAAAAAGCCAACTTCCAGCAGTGCTTGCATTTTAGAGGAATTAAAAATACAGTCCCTCTTCTACATGCTCTGCAGTTATAAGTTCATTTAGATTGTATTATCTTCAGGATACTGAGGGAAGGAGAGTGAGGAAGTAAAACACCAACCATGAGTCTGGAATGATTAATTAATGTTTTCCATTAAGTAGCTCATAAACCAGTAGAAATTGTAAGAAAAAAGTATTTTGACATTAAAGAGTTATGGATATCATAAGGGTGTTTTTGGTGAAGAGTCCTAGTAGCTAAAAAAGCCTGCTGGCATATTTGGGGTTTTTTTACTCCCATAAAACCAGACAAGAATACCATGTTTAAGAAACACTAAATGCTCATATTACAACACTTTCACTTAGATTGTGAGAGTCCTCTTAAGATCATCTAGTCCAGCCTCAATACTCAAACAGGTAAGCTAAGTCGTTCAGACAACCTCCCTGGTCTACCTGTGCCAGTGTTTGAGTCTTCTAATGGTTAAAAAAAAAAAAAATCGTGTTCTTGTGTTCAGATGGAACATTGGTGTTGTGTTGTTTGGTTTGGTTTTGGGGTGTTGCTCTGATTTGTTTTTTTTTTTTTTTTTTCATTTTGTGCTCCATGCCTCATGTCCTGGCAATGGACACTGCTGAAAAATGCCTGACTTCTTCAACCTCCTTCCAACCCATCAGGCATTTGTACAAATGGATGAGATCCCTCTGAGCCTTCCCTTCTCCAGGCCAGACAGTCTCAGTTTTTCAGCCTCTCCTCATACAGTAGATGCGCCAGTCCCTTAATCATCTTTGTGACCCTGTACTGGACTGGCCCCAGTAAGTCCAGATCTTTCTTGTGCCAGGAAGCCCTGAATGAGATGCAGCATTCCAGCAGCAGACTCACCAGCTCTGAGTAGAGGCGCAGGATCACTTCCCTCGACCTGCTGGCAGCTGTCTTCCTCCTGGTGGCCTTCTTGGCTACAAGGGTGCATTGCTGGCTTGTGGTCACCTTCTTATTAAAAGGGTCCCAAGGTCCTTCTTGGAAAAGCTGCCTTCCAGCTGGTAGATGCCTAGAATATGCTGGTGCCCAGGGCTATTCCTCGTTACTTTGCATTTCCCCTTTTGAACTTCAGGACATTCCTCTGCCCACTTCTGTTGAAGTAGTACTTCTGAAAGGTGACACAACCATCTGGTATTATTAGCCACTCCTTCCAGTTGTAAATAATTTACAAACTTGCTGAGGATACAATCCTCAGCTTTTTTTGTATGGAAATGAAAGCTGCTTCCCTCCACGTATTTTCACTTTTCCTTTCTTCCTACTTATGAAGTTTAGTCTTCTCTGTGGGATTTTTTGCTATTATTAGTCTATTTCTTTTGGACAAATAATTTGCATCTTACTGTAAACTACAGACTTGAAAGAGCATGGGTGGCCTTAGAGCTGCTGAAGAATAGGGACTAGAAACAGTATTTCCGTCAGTGTTAGCAGAGGTTGAAGAAGCTAGTCTTTATTTCTAATATCCCAAAAGACACATAACCTTTTCCTGAGTGTTGTGTAGCCTAATGGGGAAGTGCCAATGGAAGGAGAGATTTCCTACAGGCTGCATGCCTTCATGCTTAGCAGGCTGACTTGCAGCCCAAACCCTTCTGCCTGCCAGTAGGTGAGGGCTGATCACTGAGAATATGCAGCATGGTCAAGCATAGCTGAATTCTCTGTGAAATTCATCACACCAGGCAGATGAACTCTGCTAGAAGCTTGATCTCTGCATGGTCCATCTCTCCCTTATCCTAATGGATTTCTTTCCCTTGGGAATATAAAGTCTCAGCGCCGCCGTATTTTCTTGTTTCCCGAATGCCCTCCTATCTCACCCTTCTTTAGGTATTCCAACGAGGGCATAGTTGGCATCAGTACCACTGCCGTGCCCCTCTGTGCCTGCCTTCCTCCTGCTGTGTGTCTGATAAGGTGCTGTGTCAGAGCGAGATGAGTTTGGTGAATGCACAGTCCCAGACGATAGCTGAGCTCCTTGGGGTCTTGTCAGCTCTCATGGTCCAGCGCAGTCTCAGTATTACTCTAGTGTTTTAACAATAGAAAACTAGCTGGTTAATTGAGAAACGAGAATTGATTTCCCTGAGGAATTTGCCACCTTGCTGGTGCAGCAGAGACTCTGCCTTTCAACGTAAATGTAACAAGGTGTTTAAAAACTTGGACACACTTCCATTTAGCAAACAGCTGTGGCTTAAAATGCTGTTGCCTTGCTACTTAACGAAGCTGCAAGACTTCTCACAAAGTAGACAGGAGGATAAATACGTTCTGTTTTGCCAGTTTGGGGGGTGGTTTTTCCAGAAGGAGGTAATGCCTTAAACCATGGTAGGTGTTTGATAATAAGGCTGTGCCTAAATCTTGAGTTAACCAGTGACTAGCAAATTATTAAGCAGAAGCAAAATGAGAGAGGGAGTTCTCTGGGTCTCACTGATTTACCTTAGACAATTCTTAGGGTGGGGTAAAGTTATTGATTTCAATGCACTTTAACATAGAATATAAAATCATGTGGAAAGATCAGGATTGGAACAGATAATTATCCATTTTATTTCCACATTTGTAACTGCAGTAGCCCTGAGCTAAGTGTTCCAGTCCTCAGTTGACCAAACAAATTCTTCTTATCAGTTCAGAAATTGCTTAGTGTTTATGTTGTAAAATATTAATTTATTTTTTTCTATATTTAATCTGTTCTGGGTAAGAGGTTGCTCACTCAGACTTGGGGGAGAAATTCTGCATTTCAGGTATCTGTAGGCCTAACTCCAATGGTCCTAGGGTCACGTGAGTGCTTGGTCGTTTTTTCTTTCCGTGTTTGGTTGGTTTGGGGATTTTTGTTTTTTGCAAAATAGGCTTACAGTAAAGGGATGTGAAGGGGTGATATATATTATATGCAATTATATTATATGTAATATCATTACATATATAAATTATGTAATTATGAAATTGAAAAGCTAACTGCAGTTATGGTAAAATAAGAATCAAGAGACTCTGGTACCTCTGAAGAAGCATCCTATAGTATTTAAGTGGCAACAAAATTATGTGGACTCTAATATGTGGTCCTTCAGGCCTATAGACAATGTATTTCTGGCCTGTGAAATCTAGGATTTTATATCAGCATGGGTTTAAGGCCACTAGCCATAAAGTGTTGATTTTTTTTTTTTAATTTAAATTAGTAGCTATATCATCTTTCCTAGGTAGTGTGCTATTCTAACAGCTGAAAACTGTAAACACCATGGTTTTTCTTAAGAAGCATTAATGTGTTAAATTTGCACCTCAACTAAAAGCATCTTGTGCTAAAGTTTGTTATGAAGTGATGATGGCTAGTTAGTTTGCCAGGATTCAGACAAGATTCTGAGAAAACTGGCTGTGTTTTAGCAAAGAGTCATAGGTCGTATTGCACTCTTCCTCCTTGATGCCTCTCCATTTGGAAGCTCTGAGACTGTAGTGGAATTCTTGGTCTTCAAGAACATTTGTGATTCAATATGCTCTCTGCAAGAGTTCTTGCCTAGAAATGGCTGTGGGCCTTTCCTTTTAAGAAAGGAGAGGTTGAAAACTTTGCGGAAGGAGAATCTGGTCGTCTTTTAAAAAAGCTGAAGCCTCTGTGTCATTTAGGGTCTGCTGGTTATGCAAGTGCATCTCCCACTTGGTAATTGTTATCTGTCTTAGGATGATACTCCTCAGACTGCAGTGGCTTCTGATCATTGCTCCTTGGCCTTTGTTGGGTTGGTTGGTGGCCTTGCCAGTCACTAACTTGTCGTTATTAATTATTCTTACAAATCTGTTACCTAATGTTATTTGTTTACAGAGCAATTGCAAGCACAGATGATGGTGTCCATGAGCTGTTGTCCTATGGGCTTGTTCATCCCTTTGTGTTTGCCTTTCAAATGCTTAGGAGCAAAGAGAGGTTTGTAATCAAATGTTGTTTGAAGGCCTGATTGATATTACTGCTGAGCATGGAAATATTGTCATAAATTAAAGCCAGAGGAGTTTATGCTGTTAAGGGTAATGGCCAACACATGTGAGAGAGATGGTAATTTCAATTAAAAATAGTGGGCCTCATTGTACATATTGAAGATACAGAGGCTATAGAAGGCATTTACTATGGTCAACAGGAAATTAATCCAAAGATAGTAGTAACTTTAAAAAGAGCCTGTGGAGTCTGAATAACTCTCCGCTGCATGCTCAGGGACATACACAACTGGCCTGGCCTTCCTTTTGGTCGGCTATACTTAAAGCAGAGGCAGCCATAGTTTGATTTGAGAGGGCCCGGGAACTGATTAAAATGGTCTCATTTGGTGCACTTCTTTTAAAAAATCTGGCTCCGGGAGAAGAATTCTTTCAAGTTTCAAAGAATAAAGCAAGGATGCCAGCTAATTTTTAAGTTTCTTATCTGCAACCTTTTCAAGTACTTGGTACATTGCATAAAGACAGTTTGGATGCTAGATACACTGCAAAGGTTTTAGGAATGTTACATCATTTATTACTGTTTAAAACCTTATTTACTCAATTGGTTTCATTTTTCTTATGTGTAAGTGAAGAAAATATTTACTTTGTTCAAAAGTGGTTTCTGCAGCTGAACTTAATTCATATGTGTAACTAGGTTTGGTGTTTGAAAGGTGCCATACAATCATTACTTATTAATAGCAGGACCTGCAGAAGCAATGCATTATTTATATTATGTTATCTGTGGAAGACTTGCAACTATTTTCTTGTGTTTGGACTAAAAATGTTCCAAAGTGTGGCCAGCTGACTTAATTTTTTCTTTTTTGTGCTATACCACCAAACACATAATGGAAGATTATTTTTAAAATGGCATTATGCCCTTAGTCACCTTCCTTAAATCAACATGTAAAATAGTGGGAAGTGAGGACTGTTGTGCCTGTGGTTTCAGTGGGAAGGCTTGATACTATCTGTTGACTAGAACAAGATCTGGAGTAATGCACTTAGCTGGGACAGAGATGAAAAACTAAGTTGTTCCCAAAGGGAGTATTTCCAGGTGTGGGGCTAGAAACTCTTCAAAGCTAGAGTATGTAAAGTTTCTCCCTGATAATTCATTCAAGCATTGGGATTTCTTTCACTGCAGAACAAGCTTAAGGCTTGGCCCACTAAACTCCTAGGAAAACTGTTAAGATGTCTATGGAAGCCAAGGTCACCCTCAGAGAGATTTAATGCTGCTCTGCTGTGTGCCAGTCCCCATGGCCCTTTCAAAGAGCTGTGCTCCCGTGGTGCCTTTTTGCTGCAGCCACCTCAACTCCCCTAAAGGGGGTTTCAAAGGATGGAGGGGAAAAAAACCTGCATGGCACATTGTAAATTAATGGTGACAATGTCAACATTAATTTATGCCAGAAACGCATGAGGAATAGAGGGTGGAAAGAGTGATAGCGAAGAACACAGTATTTCCTGCGTCCTGTTCTCCAAGAGCACCTGGGGAAGGACTGCCCCAGCAGCGGTGGATCACAGCCCCCAGCCAGTGCTCTTTCCCTCTCTGAAATGGTCACTTTGTGGCCTCCTGCGAGGACAGGATTGCTAGGTCGCTGCTCACAAAGCTGGCTTAGTTTAACACAATTGCCATTAGAATGTATTGAAAAAAGAAGTAAGCGGGTCTAGCATTGCAACTCCTAGAGTGAACAAAGTTCTTTTGCTAGTCCCAGGCATGTTGAAATCGAGGTTCGTGAGCAACAATGAAGAATGCCTCTGATGGTTTTGGTTATCACTACTAATGCGGCAGAAATCCCCAAAACCAGTATAAACTGGAGAACTGAGGGGAAAGACAGGGCTTAAATATTCTGAGAGAATTCTGTCTCTGGTTTTCTTGGTCATGAATAAGTGTAAGGCAGCTGTTTGGACTCATCCCTACCCCCAGAAATCTCCAGTACTAACAGTTACACACTTTGGCTTTACCTCTGGATTAAAAATAAATAAATCTCTCCACGAAAAGGAAGTATTTTAGCTGTATTGTGAACTGATAAACCAGTTGAAGCCAGGAGGAATTTGTTTTGTCTCAATAGATGTGTATCCTGTACATGTGGTTTTGAAACTCAGAATTGCATAGGCATGGTATTGAACCTGAAATTGTCATATATGTAATCTTTTAAGTACTCTCTAGTGTTTTTTTCCTTCTCAAGGATTATTGTGGCTGTAAAATGGGTATAAGAGTGTGTGAAACCATTCTAAATTGAGGTGATTAAGAGTTTAAATTTACTGTTTAAAAATATTAAGGTTGCAGATTCAGTGTTTTGTGTTTTCCAAGGCAGCTGTTTATTTTTTAAAAATTGAAGTTAGGATGAAAAATAGTGTGATAAAATGATGAGTCAGGTTGTCAAAAGCCAAAAAATTCTAAGAGGTATACATGCTAGAATAATGTGTATTTTTATTTTTGCAACATCTGACTCACGATTTTGATTATGTATTCTGCTAAGTTCAAAGTTTTCTTACACAAAGAGGGAGCTATATGAAACAACTATGCTTCAAATAATTTTACTTCAATTGTAGTAACAGGTTTTGGAGTTTAAATCATTAACAACCTCTGTGTGAACTTTTATCCAAATGACTGCAAGTCACAAAGACAGCACTTCTCTTTTACGGAGTACCTTTTGTGCTTTAGTGAGACCCAATCCCTCTTCTATTTTTTTTCCCCACCTTCATGTCTGTCTTTGAAGAAAGATGTGTGATTTGTGAAGTAATGAGAGTATGTATCAGTTAATGAAAGCTGCTATCCTGGCTTCATAATGCACACTGGAATTGCTTCAGGATAAAGCTTCATATACCTGCATTACAGCAGGGGGAGAAAAAACCCCCTAAATTTCAGAAGTCCAGATTGCTGTGTGCACTGTAGAAGTATCATGTAGCAGTTAAATCAACCATTAGGGGTGACCTAATCTTGATTTCCTCCCCCCTCCATACACGCACACATACACATTCTCAAGGAGTTGTGATTTTCATGATGCTTGTATTCTTTCCACTTTTTAAAACCTGCACTAGAAATTGTCAGAACAGCAACTTGCCCAGCTTTCTTTCTGGCTTATTTTGGGCGCTTATTTTGGCCTGGAGGGAGTTGTGCAGCTTCTCCCTCCCACACTGAAGTTCGGCTGCAATAAAGCCCCTTCGGCCCTGTGCCTTGTGAAGGGATAGCTGAGCCCATCCAAGAAGATCTATGGGGTTAGCTGTGCACCACCACAATTTTCTAACACAGGAAGACAAAACGCCTTAATTAAAAAAAAAAAAAAAGAGAAAAGTTGATGTTATTATTTTTGTTACCACTGCAAAGGAGGGAATTACAGAGCGAATGGCCGAGACCCACAAATTCACACACACACACCTTTTCCTTTTTTTTTTTAATTTTCTTTTGCCTTTTAAAATTTTTTTTTTAATTTTTTTT
>WBMY01012569.1:834559-893610 GCA_013397315.1 Donacobius atricapilla
CGGCGCGGCTCCGCCGGGCCCGGCCCTGCGCTGCCCCCGCCTCCAGGTTGCGGCTGAGGCCGCCCGCGGCCCCGACCTCCTGACCGCCGCGCCGGGGGAAGTCACGGCTTTTTCTGGGCCGAGGAACAATTGCCTGCATTGTTCCGATAGAGTTAGGCGTGTGTTATTATTTTTATTATTTTTATTTTTTTTTTTTAATAGACGGCCTAATTTGTACTTCTTTCGGTTTAATTTTTTAGTTCAATTCATGGGAGGAGGTTTTTTGTCTCGTGGTGTGTGGAAGGCGCACCCGCTGTATGTCCCACACGAATGCTACCTTTCAGTGGGATTTATTTAATTTCTTTTGCAACTAGATTGTACTGGATCAAAAGCTGTTATCTGAAAATAGTAATCATACTTTAGATAACTCAGAATAATAGTGTTCTAGATTAAGAAAATACCTTGGAATTCAGTGTGAAGATGATGCAAATAGTGATTTGGTTTGGGTAGGTTTTTTGGTTGGGGCTTTTTTAAGCAACATGTTGCTTTAATGGGTACTTACTCTGTGTAAAATACGCTTTTCTTTGATTCTTGCTGATTTTAGCAATATATGTCTTAGCGGGACAGAGGGTCTATTTCATTTTGAGGTGGCAGAAGAGTATAAAGTGCCCCATGTGCATCCCAAAAGAAGCTGTCAGCTGCTGTGTTCAGCCTTGACTCTGCCCCACTGAGGGCATCGTGCTGGATTGACTCCCAAGTCATGTTGCAGGTTGCTGCTGGTGTGTGAACGCTCTCCAGGACACCTAAGTGATGTAACATCTTACCGAACCTACCTGGGTTAGTTTGGATTCTGTTGCAATTCTTTGAGAATGATTAGTCAGATGCCGATGCACAGCATAATTTGTGAGCCTTAGAGCATAACTGAGCAAATGTAACTAGCGTGGCAAGTCCTTGTCGGCTCTAGTACAGCTGTGTTCTCAGGGTGTCTAGGCCTTAATTCCTCATAAACTGTTAGGTACCCTGCAGAGCACCTGAGGATTGCTGTCACTGCTGACTAGCACCCTGATTTTACACTTCCGCCCAGTGACTCCACTGGACAGCCCTCACCTATGTTTGCAGGTAGTTTCTCTTGAGAAGACTGCACTGCCAGAAAACATGTGATGATGATGTTCTCTGTACAAGACTTTGCTGGAGATGTACCAGGTTGCTGCAAGAGTTTAATTCAGTTCCAAGGGAGCAGTGTTTGAAGGAAGAGAAGGATTGATATTATTAGATGCAATAATAGTGTGTTTGGGTGGCATCTACTTAAAATGACAGAGTTAAGGTTGAACCTTCAGTCACTGGAGTTGTTTAGGATGTAATTCACTTTGGAAGGGTCCTTTGCAGATCGTGTGGCCTAGCTTCCTGCTCAAAGCAGGATGAACCTCAGGGTTCAGTCAGATGGATGGGCCCTTTGAGACTCCAGTATTTACATGTATTGAAAAGTGGAGGTTTTATGTCCAAAGAAGTCACATTTGGGGAACTGTTTAGTCGCAGATGCCAGCCGAATGTCTTCCATCACATTCTGTGAAACACAAAAGAAAGTGCATTCTTCTTAATGTAAGGTACATTTGAACGAGGAAAGGATTTTAGAAGTTCCTGGATAGGCAGTGGCTCGTTCATACCCAAATTAAATACTGCAGCAGTGTGGACTTGGTTTACAATGGCAGAATTAAGTTCGTAACTTAAAATTTTGCCCAGTACATGCATGTCTTATGATGACATTTGGATGTGGCTAACTTGGACAAGTCAATTCATTTTCACTGGAATGTTTTAAGGAATTTTGCTTATTTCTGTGTGTACATGCATTAGGAGTTGTTTTCCCTTTCAGCTACTTTAGCAGTAATATATTTGTTTCACATTTACTCATCATTACAATTTTTAAAAATATATGTATAAACACAACCCTGTCTTTCTTCTCTTGTTACCTCACTTTCCATTCTACCTCAGGCTGTTGTTTTCTTTACTGAGGATTCCTGAAAGTCTGCTACCTCTGAACTTCGCGATGTGACTCGGAAGAGCTCGGCCTGAAAAGTAAAAGTTTTGGGAAGTCTTCAGGCACTCGAGTAAATGTTTAAGATCTAGAGCACTACATTGCCTTAAGTGCAGCAATCGATACTCCTTGGGGTTTGGTTCTGTCTCGGAGGCTTGTCAGCAATGCAATTTGCGAATGAATGCCACAATTCCATTTATTCAAAGCTTGCATTTATTACAGAGTCTGAGGCAGAATTAAATGCTACATTGAGAAGTTTGAACTGCTGCTAGTTTCTGAGGAATGTTTTCAGTGCAGGACAAACTGCAGTGGCAGTTTCTCTTGGATTCGTTTTGTTAAAGGAGGAGATGCGGCATTGATACAATATTAGTTTCCATATCAAAAGCTGGATATCTGACTATGAACGGGTGTAACTCTTCCTTTCATGGTCAGGTACAGTGTTGAATGTTCCAGATATTGTGTTGAAGTGTTCAGCTGTCACTGTTTTTATACAGTTAAAAAACCCACTTGAACTCTGTGAAGGTTTTTATTATATTGTGTCTTTATTGCGCGATTATATCATCAGAGGAAAAAAAATGCTGTCAAACAAGTAAATTAACAGTGATTTAGAGCTTCCTTCATTTCTATTTCTGCAGCTCGTTTCATCTGATACTTTTTGATAGCAAGAGAGGATGCTTTGGATGGGTTTTTCAAAAGACTTCCCAATGTCAGGAGTGCTTTTACTATTATTTGGTATTTAAGAGTTGCCTCCAAGACAAAACGCTTTTGCCAGGAACAGGAATCTTTCTCTTTCAGATGAGTTTATTACTTTAATAGTACACATCACATGTATAAGGGGCAGCTTTTATTTATTCTTCTAAAATGTTTACTATTTTTGACCTCTTACCACTGCAGGGATCTTGATATAGCACATAGTCCACAGAGGATCCACATAGGGAAAATTATTATTCTTGGTATGATGAGGTTAATAATTTTAATGCTCTCATTATGGTTGTCCTGGTGGTGCTGTAATGCACCTCTCAAATAAGCAGCCTTTTGGTGGATTGAGTAACAGCCTCATTACTCCATCTGAAAACACTTCTTTCATTTTGTCCCTCTTGTGCTAGTGAAGTCCTCCCAGACTTCAAAAATACCTTCTCCCTTTACGGGGACACTTTCTGACATGCAATATCTGTCTCTTTAAATTTGTGTGCTTTTTTTTTTTTGGTTATGCAAACTAAGTCACTTTTACGGGATCATTCAGTGATAAATGTCTAAAGCACATCAATGGTAGGCTGTGTCTTAGTGTTGTCTGATGGTAAAAAATATGGATAAATCACACTGGAGTATTGATTGGGCTACCAAAGAGTCAGTGTTGTGTTCATTAAGCTAATTAAGTCTTTAGGATCTTATGAGTGAGATTTTAGCGGGAGTAGGGGTGCCAAAGATTTCGAGCAACACTTCAGACTTTATAGTTGGCCAAACAGGACAACCGGCAGGGAGAGCAGTGGAATGGGAAATGTTGGAGCATGCGGACAGAATGCATTTTTACTTTTAAAATGGATGAGGAATGAGTATGACTTAATCTTTGTAGCAGAGTGATTGTTGTCTTTTTCATATGTAAGAAGGCAGGAGTAAGGAGGAATTAAGTTTAAAAAAAAAGAAAAAGAAGGAAGAAGAGGAGCCAGGAGGAGCTGGCTGTTCAAAGTGAAGTATTAGTAATTTCCTATAATTTAATCAGACCAGATCCCAGAGCAAGATAATGAGAGCATGACCTACAAAGAGGACTTTTTGGAAGTTAAAAGGGTTTCTAACATGAAGCTTCGCAAGGCATGTGATTTGTCATGAAGCACTGTATAGCGGACTTTTTTCCCCGCTTTCACATTGCAAAGAAATCGTAATATAGATAGGAGTTTAGATGATTAGGGAGAGCTGATATGGATTGTGTCTGGAATCCTTTTACTATTGCGGCTTTTTCAAGCGTGACTCTGGAGTTCTTTGAAAGTGTATCTTCTAAATAACAATTTGGGGTTTTTTCCTAGTTTTTTGTTGCCTAGTTCGCTATTCCTGGTGCATGATTTGTATCATTTGGGTTTAAGCATACAAATCCCTCCAGGATGTTTGGAGGCTTAAGTATTATATGCCTTTAAATAATAATAATAATAATATGCAAAATACCTGTACTGCAAAGTAGCCAGCAGTATGTAATAGAATCCAGTTTTCATAGGGATGGGGGAGTTGTTCTCCTCTCTCTTTTTGTGCCCCAAAGTAAAACCTTTTTTTTGTTCTACCTTAAATGTTTCCTCTGAACAATACATGCTATGTATTGATATGGGCGTGAAGAATAATAAATTATATTGGGCTAAAGGAAGAAAAGAAAACCTTCAAAAAGGTTGATCGTATTCATTTCTCCAGGGTTTTTCTTTTCAAAATGTAGTTAAATAAATAAATAAATATAAAACTGTCCTTAGATAATACAAGTTAAGCCTAACACTAAGATAAGTGTGTTCCATTTTGCAGGTTAACAATTCACACAGAGTCTGAGTTCGGGTAATTTGGAACGACACAAAAGTCATGTTTGGGGTTTTTTTCTGAGAAACATTCTGTAAAGAGAGAAGAATGGGGCTACATAAATAGTCCTTTCCATCATTCTTTTCAGCACTTACACAACAGGATTGGGAGCAGAAGGGAAAGAGTGACTAGTGCTGATAGCACAGCAGACCAGGAGAGAGAAGGTTACGTGCGAGACTGATGATTTAGTGGTTGCTGTTTAGAATAAATCCCCTTAAAAATTAAAGGTTACCAAGTGGTAGTGGTCTTGTAATTAGTGGTATAATCAGCAGTTTAAGCAGATGAAATTAGGTTCCAAATATCTGCACTGTTTTGTTTCTTTTATTTGGGTTGCTCTCACCGGGGTCGAAATAACAATTTTGTAGCAATTCAGAGACAAGCTACTGTCATCATCCCTTTGAATTCTGCATGGCCCTACTCTAAGGATTCCCTTCCTCAAGAAGGGTTTGTAGGTTTGTAGCTCTGCTGGCACTCAGCTTGGGGTTTGCAGTTTGGATGTGGTTTTCCTCTGTTGAAGGGCTTTCTATGCAGGTGCAAAGAATTCTTTCCTACATGGTCTCAAGTCTTATCTGAAAATTTCTGAAAGGGAAAAGATTTGGCACAAGCTTGCTTTAAAATTACAACTTCTTATTTTGAACAAATGTTTTGGACGGGTCCTGAATCTTGGTGCCTGTTAGATTTTGTATCAGGGCAAGTAACTTTTTAGAAAAATGCTTTAAAAGAACTGCTGGTTTTAGTAAGTGTGTATTTAGCTTAATGAGTAATCCCCATGTGTGACTTTAATGAACACAAATTCTTTGCAAGCTTCTAGACTTCACTTTGATTTGTGTAGTAGGACAAATAATTACTCATCTCAAAAATTAAAATACGAACAGATCTTCTTCAACTAGATGATCATTATCTGGAGTGCAAAGTAAGGAACAGAGAGGGTGGCAGACAAGTGTATTTAGACAGCAGCTGGTGGTGTAGCTGTGTTAGCACGCTTTCCTGACGCACAGCCAGAGTCTCTCTCCCTCTATAAACCACCGTGCCAAATCTAGACCTGGCAACTAATGACTGAGGACCCATTTCTTTACATGTTTGGAGCAGAACTTCCTCTTATCCACCTCTGTGTAGTGTTTCTGTCACTTCGAGCCCATGAGGAGCCCTTCTCAGGCACCAGAGTAAGCATAACAGCCTAGAGCTGCTCCAATTTCTGCTGCCCCCAGGCTCTCACCCTGCTCCTCGTTCTGGAAAGGAAAGGCTGACATAATCCTTTTGTCAATTCTGCGTTGCCAAAGGGAGTTCTTTGCACAGCGAATAACTCTGAAGGGAGCTCTTCTGCCCACCTTGAGGTACTTGAATATTGCCCGTAAGACCTAAATAGGCTTCATCATAATTGTTTATATTGTCTTCCTGCACAGTGCTGTGCCACACTGAGATAACAAAGCAAGCTCTAAATAAGCTGCCTTGTGTACAGGAGGCTGTTATCACAGCGGTGTGCCCAGGTTAATTCAGCTCTACTACTTGTGGGTATACTCCAGCTGGCTCAGATATCACCTCATAGCACTGCGTCATTTAGTATGGACATACTCCCAGGAGAATCAGAGTTGTTGTATTTGAAGGCTTTTACTGGCCTATGTAAAAGTCGTTGGTAAAGCTCACGGAGTTCTCAGCCAAGAAACGCATTTTGGAAAAACAAAATCAAATTCCACTTCCATTGTCGCACCTGTTAGTTTGTTTGTTCAGCAGAAAAAGCCAGGAATGGATTGGACATGAATGTGAAACGTTGTCTTCACTTCTAGCTGTTCCTCTTTATCTAAATTTTAGGTGGATTTCTAGGCAGAATGTCAAAACAGGTTGCTGTCATGCTGTCCTTTCTACTGTGTCTGTGCCTGAAGTAGCCGTAGCCGTTGTTTCTTGTACTGGGAGCTTGGCACAGAATCCTACACTTCTTCAAAATAAGATAAGGTTTGAGGAATGTCCAATTCTAATTGAGTGCTGGCACATTAATTATATGACCTCTGAATTCAGGTAGAAAGCTGAGGTGTAGTGCGTAGAACCATGTGTCTGGGAGTGAGCAATGCCTATTCCACATGGTCTGCTGCTGTATGCTTTCCTACCACTATGAGTAGCTTCCTAATCCTCACTTATTTGGCTTTGCTTGTTAACCCCAAGCAATCCTCTCAGGAACAGAGAAAGCAACTGTCTTTGGTAGCAAACACAGCACAACAAAACAAACACTTCTTGAAACTTCTCTTAGATACATGACCATAATATCATCCTTGTGGGAGGAATTAGAAACTCAGGGAATATGGTTTGCCATGTTTTAATCTGACTTTGGGAGAGAGGAAAAGAATTAATTATAAGCAACTAGATTCCTGTAACACGTAGAGGAGGGAATAATTTCAGTATCTGAAATCTAAACTTTTTGTTTCTGAACCAGTTGGAAGGCTAATGAGAACAAAACACTTCAGGTGAGTAACAGCTGAGTAAAATGGTAAATGAGGAGCCCAGATTTACCAGAAATCGAGCAGGAGAAGTTGCTTATAGCAAAAATAAACAGCAACTAGTTAAAATGAAAAGGGATTTTTGTTAAAGCAGGTACTTGGGTCGTTGTCACCTGCTGTGGCTGACTATTGCCATCCACACAGTTTGTGAGCTCCTCCCTTTGCTTTGTGCCCCCTGGATAGGGGTTGTGAGCACAGTGGGGATAATTACAGGCACTGTAGCACCCTGATCTGAGGCTTCCCATGTTCTGTTTATTGCCACCTGCCTATTAAGATGACAGGGATTTTTAGTTGACTTTGTTGTTTCTTTTACTGTATTGATCCCTGGAACATCTTTAATAAATGTGTTCTAAAGCAACAATTTCATGTATTTTAAAAGTGCTTTTCTAAGAGTCAATGTTTTGAATGCTTAATGTGGGTTTTTCTCTTTCCATATATTAGTAAAAGGGAAAGAAAGTTCACAGTATTTGTTGTTGCTGCCCTTTTGACTTCAGTATTTAGAATAATTCAAGATGACTTCAGTCATCTTAACGTTATTTTTAAAAATTGAACTTCATGTTCATTATCAGGAATGGGCCATCTTGGCAGCCTTCCTCTGATCTCCCTAGTAGTGCTAGGGTGATGCAAATGTCATGGAAGTTGCCTTGGTCCCCAGATGGGGATTCTTACTGCATGAGGATGCATCTAGGAGAGGAATAATCCTATTATTTCATACATCTTCATATCACTGCAGCTTGGAATAGGCTGTGAATCAGAGATGGGAAGGGTTAGCCATGAAACCACAGCTGGAATGGATTCTGATCTTCTTGCTGCTAGTTAAGAACCATTTCCAGCTGCTGCTGCTGCTAAGCTGATCTCCCGGCTGAGGCTGGGTTAGAAAACACAAGGGACAATCAGAGCTCGTGCTGTGTTCCTCATTTGCCAAATACCCACGGATCTCACCGGAGAGAACCTGGCCCTGCGTGAAAATCAGACAGAAGTGTTGGGATTATTGAATGTGTAGTGGTACCTATTCTTCTGAATTGAAGGGAATGAACTGCTTTTGCCAGGATGCCACAGGGATTGCTGGGAAATTGAGATGTCCTGTTCGTGCTCAGAGAAGGAAATAAAGAGCTAACCAAAAATGTCAAGGTAGGCAAACACAACCAGTTCTTTGACAGTTTTTCAAACTCCAGTATGTCGTTTCTGTGAAGAGCAGCCAGCCAGATACCTGCAGCAATAAAGAGATAGATAGAGAGAGTATGTTCTTTTGCCTTCCCCAGAAGCTGCCTGGGTTAACCTTGTGCACTGGAGATGAAAACCTCCCTTCAGCAAACAAGATTTTTTTCTCTTGCTGTTTTACTGGTTCTGTAACTGTGTTCCATAAACAGTTTTGGATCCAAGAGTTCTAGATTGCAATGACAGAGCTGTTGGGGTATATGATGGTTGTGGGGATGTTTGGAGGCTCAGCCGGACAGTATACAGACATTAGATCTCTCTTTTTGAGTGCTTGTTTGGTTGTTTTGTTTTTTTTTTTTCCTTGTGGCTCACAACAGGAAGTTTTCTTTAGAGAATCTTCACACTTATTGGCAGGGCTTCGCACATGGCTTTTTTCAGCTTTAATCCTTTGTAGTGATAGTACACCAATGAGATGTATTTTTCTTACTTTTCTTCAAACACACTTGTGGTGTTATCAGTGCTTTTATCACGGATAATTCTTCTCTTTTTTACCCTTTTCTATTCAGTATTTATGATAAGATTTCTATGCCAGCTGAAGAAGATTGGTCAGGAAAAGGTAGGAAAGTAGAGAAAGAAATAGCCATTTTTCATTTTGGCAATAGCAGTACTTTATCAGTGTCACACCCTGAGTGCTATTGGTGGTTTCAGAAGTTAATAGAAAGAGAAGTTATTTGGAACTCGTTCAAGAGGACATACTACATGCCTTTAAGCACTGGAGAGGAGAGGAAAAGTAAAGGTTGCCTTTTGTATCATCCCTGACATTTTTGGCCTGGCTTAGGAAATTAGAGACAGTAGTGGTGGAGAAGGCAGGTCAGAAATACCATGTTCTTCTGTAGGACTTCTGATTACTCTTTCTGCTGAATGGCTCCTGAATTTCTGTTTTCTGTTGTAGCAGTAAGACACGAGGAAGTGCTCTCGAAGATTATCTTGTGTATGAGAGATGAGGAAATTCTGTTGCCCTCTACCTTTGTTGGTTATGTGCAATGCATAGGAGTACAAGCCAGGGAGTTAACCTGCTATGTCCTAGGCACATATGACCAAACAAAAAAATAGTTTCAGCCTAAAAGAGAGCCCTTTTTCTAGTTAGGTCCTGTAGGAAAGATACACTTAGCAGTTTCTTGGGGAAGCTGAGGTAAGTCATTGAGGTGCATCTATAGAGCAATTGTCCCTCTTTGGAGCAGAGGTCAATGGGGAAAACTTTAGAAAACATGCCCCTTTAAATGACTAGATGTGTTCTGGATGCTGCTGTGTGTTTTGCGGTGCTGCTGAAAACTTCTAACAGAACTTTCCTCAAGTATCAGAGCTGTGCTAGGCTTACATCAGTCCCTGTACAAACCCTGGTCACACTTGGTCACCTCTCAGTTTCCAAACTTGACGATGCCTCTGAAGAGATACAGGAAGCCAGTTCTGTTGCACAGTCTGTTGTGTTTAATAACTTCTGTGTGTAGAGGAAGAAGGATGATACATTCTTTTTGTTTCAGTATCTGTACACCAGCTATTTTTTGTTCTCGTGTTCTGGGAATCTCTTGCTATTACCAGTGAGAGAGGAGGTATGGAAAGGGAAGTTTTACCTAAGATCATGTGCATCTACCTTAGGTTTAAACCTTTGAGCCATAGGTTTAATATTCCATTTTTAGCCCAAATCAGCTCACTGGCAAGGACCGTGGCATGTACATTTTTGACACTCTTGTGCCACCTGTGAGAATTGGACAGTTCTTTAGATTCCCACCAGGGGCACTGAAGCAGCTCTGCCCTGAAGATGAAATCAGTAATTGCAGTGCTTCAGTAGTATTTGCTTGTCTTTACCTTCCTCTGTATGTTAAACACTTCTCCCTATTTTACAGACATGAGGGAAGTACATGGCTTGGGGAGGAAGGTGGGTTAGACCTCCTAGGAGGAGTTGAGGAGACTGGGAACCTCCTGTCCTGTGTTTGTGCTCAGCCAGGCAAGGAGTAGTGATGGAGAGACAGCAGCTGCTCGTGCTGTGGTGTTCAGGTGGGCTGAGGGAGCTCAGAGGTCCTACACAGAGCCAGGGTTAATGTGGAACCAGCAGCCTCAAATAATGTCAGCAAGGGAGCTATCACTTTGGTATTTAGAAACCTTTTTTAAACAAGCCTGTTGTAATCTTGTTTATAGTAATTAAGGATTTGCTAGTATTTTAAATAGTTGGTTTTGGCAATGTGCAGGTCATCTTCTTAGAGGTATTGCTAATGTCAGGTTGAAAACATTTACACAGGAATAAAAGTCAAGGAAGCAGGTAATTGACTGATTTATCAACCTTAGCAGACAATTTTTTCTGATACATCGTGGTGGCTATGGTAAATTTACTTTGGATTGCTTAAGGGCACGATCCTATATGGTGTGTACAACTCATGTGAGCAACTCCTTGGAATGAATGGGTGAAGGAGCAGGTAATCAGGCAGCTTGGTTTTGGTGCTTCAATTAGCCTTTTGGTCAATGACTTGTCTCCTAGGAAAGTTGGGAATTGCTTTGCGCAACACAGCTCAGAACATAGGTGATTTACAGCTTTTTTGTGGAGATTTTAGATCAATTTTAGTCTTTCAGATTGTGTGAGAACTTTTTAAACTTACGCCATTCCCAGGCCGTAATGCTAAATTGCAGTTGTGATCGGGGAATTACTTATTTTCATTGCAAATTGTCTGCATGCAACAAAGTGGTATGTTTGGACACTTTTCCTACTACTTTTGCCAGCTGCATTGATGCTTGCAACTTCTCTGCTTCCTTTCCACCTGTAAGGGTGACTAAAATCGTGTTGCTGTGGTGACCCTGTCAGTTTTAGACGACAAGCCACGCTAAAATGAGTCACAGCTATCGAGGGTTAATCAACGGTGCAATAATCTGTAGCACAAATGGATCACTTTGTTCTTGGCTGCTCTAAGTTGCGAGGAATATTTAAGAATTCCTATGCTGCCTCTTTTTTTTTTTTACTGTTGGGGTTGTGACTGCTGAGGTCTGCAGTGCATTTCAGGCAATGAAAGGTGCATTTTGTCGCAGCAAAGACATGAGACAGCTATCACTGCAGCCAGTTCTGGGGAGGTGGCAGGTCAGGGCCAGCCCTTAATTAAGATGAATTGTTGGCTGATGAAGGCACTCAGTAAGAACAGGCAGTTTACAGATGTAGCTCAAGACCAGAGAACGCAGGTATGCAGAATATAGCAGACCACCAATTTCATTTGTTACCAGGTTAAATGAAGATTAGAAAGCAAAGCTTTCCTGTGTTTTTTTAGGGTTTGTTTGTCAGGTTCAGGTTGTTTGGTTGGTTGGTTTGGGGTTTGTTTTTGTTTTTGTTTTGGTTTGTTTGTTTTTGTTTGTTTTTGGGGGTTTTTTTGCACCTAGAGGATACAAAATGTGACCTAAGAGACTGTAGTAGTTGTAATTACTTTAGTTTTGGTATGGAGGCTTCTGTGACTGAGAACTGAACTACTATAAAGCACGTAGCCATTTGGAAATGAGTAACTGAGCCTCTGCTTTGCAGCTAGACTATGTTTAAGATAAGGTAGTTTTGTGTTTCTGCTTAGAATTTCCTAATAGAGACACCAGTTCAGTGTTTGACATGCAGCTCCTTAAAGAAAGTTTTATTAATGACCTACCAAAGGATATAAAACCTTATTCATGGAGTTAGATGTCACTGAAGGATGGCTTTAAAATATTATGGATTACTATATTTAATATTTGGCATTCATGTGATTCTCCCACAACAATTTGATCTAGAGTGGAAACAAAAATTCCTCCTTTAGGGACTTTTCTGGTTGTAGCCAGCTTTTGCAAATTGTTTGCTAGAATTGTTTGAGGCTTCATTTCTGTTGAAGGCCCATGTTATGAAGTTTTGGAATATTTTCCCTCCTTTATGAGGTAGGCTGACATGATAGGTCTTGTCTCTGTATGCTGAGGATGAGAAGTCTTGAGAATAATCTTCAGCTCTTCTTATTTTGGAGGGGCCGGCATCTCTATTATCTATCTCTATTATCTATCTATTATCGTCCAATCTCCCTGCTCCATCAGGGTCTGCAGCAGCCTATTGAGTTAGATATCTATCTAGACCAAAACAAATGAGCAATCAAAGTAAATTTTGGCTAGCTAGAAACAATTTTAAGGAGTTTTTAAGTTTCTTTACTAAGAAGGTAGAATTTTTAATTGCTGAGCTGAACTTTACATGTAGGTGGCAAATGTTCACTGATGGCAAGGTTATACTGCCATTCTAGGTGCAGGGAATCTCTCTGAATAGACTTGCGCATGAACCATTTGAAGCACCACAGATTGTTAATACAGTTTCCCATTTCCAGCAGAGCTGTGGGAATAACAGTGGAATAACTCCTGCACATACAGTTTCTCCTTAACTTTATAATAATCTATCAGAGTCAAAAGCTGATATCATAGCTGGTTTTAAAAGACACAGGGAAGCCTGAAATTCCTGATAAGGGACTTTAATCTGGCTCAGAAGCTGCTGCCTAAAAATTGTTTGGTTCTATAGAAAATGGTTTATTATCTCTGTTTACATCAGGAAGAGGTGTATTCCTTTGATGTGTTAATGTACCGACTCTAGGTTTTCAGTTGGCCATATTCCTGTAGTGTGTAAGTCAGTCTGATCAGTAAGGATCTTATGCTTTATGAAACGTGTGCCCGGCCTCAGCTGCAGGTTATTATAGGATGCTTATAAGGGCCTGTGGAAGAAACTTTCAGTAAGTCTGGCTGTGGTATTTTGCTCAGCCTCCATAAAACTGTTGCAAGAACATTGGTAACATAAAATAGCTTTTGCAAGGAACATGATTCTCTATTGTTTTACTGACACTTTGTGTGTTTTATGAACCTGTCTTGGGGCTACTAGGCAGCCTTTGCAGCATAAGCTGACCTCAGAAATATTTGTTTCTTCTGAAAACCTCCATCATAAAAATCAACTGTCTTTGTATACTTTCTCTCCAGTTATTCTGTGTGTTGATCACAGAACCACCGAGTGGGCCAGGTTGGAGGGGGACCACAGTGGGTCATCTGGTCCAATCTCCCTGCTCCATCAGGGTCATCCCAGAGCACATGGCGCAGGATTGTGTCCTGACAGGTCTCCGACAGGGGAGACTCCACAACCTCTCTAGTCAATCTGTTCCAGTGCGTGGTCACTGCACAGTAAAGAAGTTCTTCCTCATATTCAGGTGGAACTTCCTGTGCATCAGTTTCTGTCATTGCCTCTTGTCCTATTGCCCAGTACCACTGAGCAGAGCCTGGTTCACCCTCTTGACGCCTCCTCCTTTGGATACTTCTATACATTGATGGTCCCCTCTCAGTTGTCTCTACTCAAGGCTGAATGGGTCCAAGTTTCTCAGCCCGTTCTTGTAAGAAAGCTGCTCCAGTCCCTTAAATGTCTTTTTAGCTGGGCCAGAGCGCCATGTTGCTCTTTTACTGAGGAGCCCAGAACTGGACACAGCCTTCCAGATGTGCCTTACCAGGGCTGAGTAGAGAAGCCAGGATCACCTCCCTGGTGATCAAGTTGGATCAAGTCAGCTGATGGAAGCTTTTTGTGCAGGCTGTTCTTTTGCGGTACACCTCTTGATAGATGGTCTTCAAAAACATTCCCTCCTATAAAGCTGTGTGTGTTCTGTTCTGTTTCACGTGCACACCTCAAGTTCTTCAGCTCACTGGGCCTGAAACACTGGCAAAAACCAGCTAGAATTAGCTATTTCTAAATTAATAAGCAAATATCATACATGTGTTATGATATACGTGTGCTATTCATATGTAGCGTTATTTATTACTCTATAAGTCATACTGCTCTGCCATCCTATTTTCATGGTTGCTGATTATTGTGCCTCCCTGTTAAGATATTATTTCTGAGCCTTTAGAACTCTTGTTCTCTCAGAAAGATGCTGCCTTCCAGTTCTAGAGAAGAGAGTTTTTAAATTAGGATCGAAGTATATGGGGCCAAGCCAGCCACAGATGTCCCAGATTAGGCTTCTGAAGAAGTCTACATGATATTGATTGCTGTAGCCATCCTGACCCCACAGGCCAGCTCTCCCCTGAGCAGTGTAGTGTGTTGTTGAGGTTTGGGATGAGATAGAGAATCCTCAGTTGGTGTTTCACCGACAAGATATGATGTATTTTGCACCCCACAGTACTAGAGGAGATAGGTGCCTCAAACTGTTGACTCCATCTGTTTTCTCATTCCTGTCTCCTTTGCATCAAGTTTTTTCCTGATTTCTTGACAGAGTGAGTAGTTTTCTGCCAAATTAGTGAGTTGAAATTGGCTCATGAAGCAGTCAAACAACAGAGAAAATCTAAGGGAGGGCACAGGACCGCCACTTCTGTTGGTCTTGAGCTTTTGTCACCTTATTACACTGTAAAGTGATGCTTGTTTCTTTGTAGCTTAAAATATCTGAGTCCCAGTGGAAGTAACCCTCCTCAAACACTAATCCCACAGCTACTAACTATAACCTCCTGCCCAGAACAGAAGAATAGCTAATCTTTCTTGGAGGCAAGATGTAAAACGTCCATCATTCTAGGAGTTCTCTTTTGAACTTACTTTTGGGGGAGATCAGACCTGTCTTTGTAAGGTCCTATCTTGTGGTCTGCCAGCCAGCCCTGAGAACCTTCAACAAGTAGTGACAGCTCTCCTCAGGAGAAACCACATGTTTCTGTCCCCTTCCATGGATACGTGCTAGTAAAATAAGGATCTTTCTGGCAGCTAATGAAACCCACTTGGCACATTTATTCTGGGGCTTGTGGCTGAAAGTAGAAGACCACTGCCTGTGTTTCCCGTCTGCCCCAACTTCCCTCTCCTTTGAGGGACAGGAAATAAAGGCAGTTTTGTGTTGTCTGTGACAAGCTTTTTCAGTAATCTGTCCTGATTCCCTTTTTCCCTGGGAGAGTACATCACACCTGGATTCTGCCTTTGAGAGGAAACTGAGGTGTTGTACATGCTCTTTGATAGTCTGTGGCTGTCCAGCAGTTTGTAAACATGAATGTGTAATATTTGTACACATTCAGTTGTTTGTTTGGCAAAGCATCTTGAAGAGTTCTAGTTCTAGTTACTGCAAAATTCTTAACATTCTCTAATCTTTTTTGGCTCTGATACCTTTTCCAAAAAAGCAGTACTAGAGAGATTGTTAGGTGAATATTCTGGGGTTTTCTTGTATGTTGATTTTTTCAAAGTCATTTTAAGTTAGGGATAAAAGTAGGGAGTGTATGCCCTGTCTTTAAAAGCTGTGCCTTCTTTTTCCCCTCTCCTCCTTTCCTCCAGTTAGGAAAATCATTATCTTGGAAGATGTGGAGATGAAATACAGAGTCCTACCTAGGGCTTCTTTCGTGTGAGTATTTTCACATAACCTAAACACGGGGGAGAGGGACAAAATAGAAGAGCTGTGGCTTTTTGGCAAATCCTTCTTGCAGCTGTGCTGCTCTCTTTAGGTCAGCCTGCAGTAGAGAAATTTGGTTCAAGCACCAGCAACACTACTAAACCATTTTGTGGGGAGGTCAAGAGTTGAATAATCATCCCGTTGATAAGGAGCAAGCCATAAATTCCATTCAAAGAGGACAGTGACTTCCTGTGCTGCTTACCTATTATAGGTCACAGAAATCATGAAGGGAAAATGGGGGACCAAGGGCACCCCAGCACATGACTATTTATGTAACTGGGACTTTTAAGTCTTATTTGCTGCTGTAGGTATATAAAAAGGAGTTAAGGCAGACCTTTGTGGGGTTTTTTAAATCATGATTTTCTACCAAGCATCTCTATGGGAAATGAACACAGCCAATGCTCTGGATATACAACCTCATCAGATGTGGCTGTAAATGCTTTTTAGAGGTGGAGACTGTGGGTAGTTGGCACACTGTGTGCCCAGCTTCTTGGAGGTGGTCTTATAGCACTCACCTCTGCATGGTTTGGTGGGTATGGGAACCCACAGAAGTTGTTCAGCCAAGGATATTATGTTCACCTTTTTTTTTTTTTTTTTTTTAAATTTGAAATGCTTAAAAATCAGCCTGAATTCCAAAAGGGTAGTTTGTAGGCAGGCAGCTAGACTGAGCAATTTATGTAGGATACCACAGAATAGACTTTCCAGATATGACTGTCATTTTTAGGTCTGTGCCTTCTGGTTTCTATAGTACCTGATTGTGAAATCAGCAAGGGCTTATGTGCAGCTGACACCCAGAGAAAATGTGAATTAGAAAGTGATGTGATATTAGCAAGTGGTCTCTTGTAATTATTCTTTACCCTTGCTTAAGTGATGCACTTACACAGTTTACATAGTTTACCTAACGGTATCCACTGTATTTGGTCCTTAGCTCCTTCATTTTCTCTCCTCCATATTACCTGGTCTGCAGAGGTAAGATGGGGACAAGGGGAGCCTGTGCTGATCTTGAATTAACAGCCACCATATGATGAGAAAACTTGTCTTACTTGGATATGATGGGGATGACAAGTCATGATAGAACCTGGGTTACGGCAGGAGAGGGTATCCTGAACTGGACTGCCAGGACAGCAGATCTGGCCTGTGGCCTGATTTCCCTAGTCCTCATTTGAGGGTTCTAGGAAAACAATCAGGAAGGAATAGGACAAGAGAACCTGCACTGGAGGCTGGATATGAGCATTTCAGTTCACTATCTGTCTCACCTCTCCTTGTCCATGACCAGTTAAAAGCCTTTACAATTGTCCTTGCCTTCTTGGTTGTAGATTGTTTCTTCTCCTCATTCATTCCACTTTTCTTGCTATTGCTGATAAAAGTCACCCAAGGCTAAGTCCTAGCTTGCTCAGGTATTGTCTCTGCCTTATTTTTGATGCGTCTGCCTATTTACTTGGCTTTAAACTGATTGCTCAACCAAGCCAGTCAGTGTTTCCGCAGAACTCCTCCTGGATGTCTTCCTGCTTCATTTAAGTTTAATGCGTTCTTTTAAATTCTTTAGGTATCTTTGTAGAGCTCCTCGGTTCCCTAGCGTAAAGCTATCACTTAATCCCAGCTCTTTCAGTAGGCCTAGGTACAGTGTTCAGTGTAAAGTAATCCAAAGGATGGTTTATGGTAGGTGCCAGAGATGAAATGATAGCATTGTTGGGGCAGCAAATTAGGAAGATGGTCTGGGTGTCAAGTGGACAACAAATGTAATTGCAGCTTTATTTAGGTTGACACAAACTTGAATGATCAAATCTGAAATCCTTATGCAAATCAGGGTAATTGATATTAAGATAATAAAGATGAGGTTTGGCTCTCCTATATTTTTAGATCTTGGTTCTGTAGGTTCCCAGTTTTTCCTTGAAATGTAAGTGCTGAAAAAAGGGCAATTTTGATTAATCTATCTCATCAGCAATTTTCCAGTATGCATTTCTTTGAAATTATTTGACTTCTACTGACTTTTGCATATGCTTTAATTTTCATTCTGTAATCCCATCATTACAGTTTCCATATGTTTCATATCATTGTAGCATATGGATTTCTGTATTAAAGTTCTGTAATTTACTCATTACAGTGAATGATTTACGTAGAATTTTGTCCTGCTTAGCATGAAAAATCAGTCTTTGGGGTGGGTTCCTTAGCTGTAGCCTCTTAGATAATTTCTGGTGTTTCAAATGGTTTCAAATGTTTCTTTCCATCATGTTTTCACTGCCCATTTCTGTTGCTCAATAACACAAGTTTGAGACTCTTCTCTTTCCTGGAGATATAACTCACTACATTGATATTTCTGCCCTCCAAGTCTTACCAAGTGAAGCTCTGGATCATCTCACACTTGCCACTTTCAGGAATGGCATGTGTTCATTGCACTGCGTACAGTTAAAGTTTCCGGAATTTGAACCCAGCAGCTCAGTATATAAATCAACAAATGTGTTTGTCTTTTTCAGTTTTCAGATGTAAGTAGTTTGAGCAAGTTAATATTTACATTTCTATTGGCACCAAGGTCAGATTCTAATCAGCACTCTAAATAAAAGGGCAGATAGTCACAAAGTGAAATAACACACTTTGGGATCAATAAGATTTGTCTGTCAAGCTGATCTCTTGAAGAGGAAAATGAACTTCTCTGTATTTGAAAACAAGCAGATGAGTTGGTGAGCAAGGGAAACTGGCACTTCTTCAAACAGTGCTTTCTGCACACATTTGGGACTTTGCCGGAGATGGATACATGGGCTACATCAGTGGCAGTAGTCACCCAGCAGTACTTTGATGCCTTTTGTCATTGCTGACAGGAGTGGAAAATATTTTTTTGAGGTTCCTGGGTGCTGTGAGATGTGATAGTCCTGAAACATGCAGGCTGTCTGTAATTTCCAACTAGCTTCTGCCAGTGGCAAAGGGCTTGGGAAGCAGTTCTTGTTTCAGAATCACTCTAGAAATCAGGAAGAAGCAGTATTGACAGGTCTTGAATCAGGATGAGAAAAGCTCCATAACTGTATTGTGAGAGAAGGGAAAAACGTGTCATGCAGATTTCTGCCACAGATGTGAAATACAGCTGAAATTTCTTGACAGATATATGGACATTGGCTCCTGTTTCAGACAAACCTGGTCTGGGTGACCTGTGAACCCCCTGGGTTCTGGGGGAAGATTTTATATAATTTGAAATCATAAAGAAGTTGTTGGATTGGGTTGATTTCTCCTGGAATTCTCAAGCTTGTTTTAACTCACAGGCTCACAAGTTAATGTGAATTAAAATTCTGCCCTGAAGGCCTTGAAAGGCAACTTGGCTTAGAAATGAAATTTCCAGGCTTCACTGTTCTGCTTCTAAACCAATTCATTGGTGTTTAAAGGGAGACTTGACTGAGCTCTTGATAGGACACTGATGCTGGCTTTTTCAGCATTAACCTTACAGCCTTCAAATACAGCGGGCTTGATGCTGCAGCAACTGGGAATTACTGAGAAGAGGAAAATTAGAACAGTGGCAGCAGTTAGAGGTCTGATTTCTGGCTACAGACAGAAACTGCACTGGTGGAAAAGAAATTATCCTGCTGGCTTTTGGGATAGTGAGGCTGGAGAGGAAATTTGCCCTTTATTATGGAAACTGCATGGAGCTTTGACAGGCATTGAGTGGCCACAGGTAGATTAACAACAGGAGAGGGAGCTCTCAGTGTGTTACCTAAAGAGGAGGAAAATCCTGGGTTTGGGAGCAAGTCTTTAAATGAAGAACCCTGCTCTCCTGCTGCTCCCTGTCAATAACATGCTGGTGGCTGCCCTTTTGTATAGGCAAGACCAATGGGGAATGTGTGTGTCTGGAAAAAAGAAAGAAATTGAGGTACACGGCAAGGAACAGAGAAGTTTGGGGGTTTCGTAAGCTGTAGATTTCTCTAAAACTGAAGTCCATTTCTTGGATCCACTTGCACTTAGATATGCCTCAGAGTGTAATGTTTGAGTGGCTTTCTGGGTGAAGGGAAATGCAATTCTCCCTCCCTATGAATGGATGGGAAGTAGAGAGACAGAGTGGGGTTTGCAGGGGAGAGGAGAGTTTGTTTCAACAGACAGATGTAAGTGGTAGAGGAAGCAGGCTAGCTCTGGCTCCAGAGCTGTGTAGTGGTGTCAGCTCCAGGCTGTGTCCCTGAGGATGTGCCCTGCACTTGATGTATCAGTTTTAGACAAAGTGCCAGTAAGATGCTTTTTTAGCTTCCAATCCAGAACTTGTTTGCATCTGGGATGAGTGAATGGATCTCTCATGTGAGTGCATCCAGCTGTACAGACACGCTCAAGTTATTTTTTTAATGTTCACAGGGTGAAAAGGGAATACATTCAGTTCTCTCTTAACCTCCATAAGTGCTGGTTCAACTGATTAGCATCTATCTCCTTTATTTGAACGTGCATGGTACTGGCCTTTATGCACGTTATTGCTGAGCCTGTGTTGTTAACTTGGACAATACCAAAATAATTCTAGCTAAGAGCTTGGATGTTCGTTTGGCTTTTGTTTGTTTTGAAAAGGGAATATGCTAACCCTCTTCTACTTGAATTACAAACCTGAGATAACTGAGCTTATTGCCAGCTTCTAAAATATTGGTGACTTTTTTCCCGAAGGATTTTGAGTAAAAGAAATTTTCTGTGAGAGACTGTGTCTCATATTTTGTACAATATCAAAAACTCCCAAAACTTTGCTTTCCAAGTGTGCTTTTGTATCTCTGTGCTCATGATACATTTGTCTGAGGTTTTCCTCCTTAAATTCTTTGGATCAAGGCAATAATAGAAATCTAAGTTTTTATTCATTAACTTCTCTCCAAGTTTTGTAATTTGCTGGAATTAAATTGGGAATCTGGGAATAATACATGATCAAAGAAACAATGCATATCGTGCAGGCTTAATTCCAGAATGTCAGTGGAGGGTTATATTAAATACTTCTGTCTTGCTGTGGTGCGATTACAAAGATGCTTGTGCAGCTTGGGACATGGTGTCTAAAAACAAGAAATGTGAGCTATATCTGGCAAGAAGAGATAATATGAATTTAATTCTAGCATTGCTGTTGTTCTTTACTATGTTCTGTTTGGGCAGGAAGATCTGCCAAAAAAAAGAAGTCTTGGTCACATCTGTATGACTTGGAATACCTGTCAGGAAGAGGAGCAAACCAGGGTCACAGTGCTTTAAACACTGGCAGGTCTCAGGAGAGACTCAGGTGTTTTGCTGTTACCAGAGAGGAGAAAATGTTACTTAACTGCAGTGAAACCAGCACTTTTCCCTTTTTTCCTTTTCAGCTAAACTAAGTTCAGTTTAGGATGATCTGTAAAACTTCATTAAACAGTGATAAATAAGAACAACTAGAGTGTATAAGACAACACTGTGTATTATGGTACTTCTTTCCTAAGTAGTTGGAGAGATGAGAGCTTTAGCCTGCATTCATGTATTAGTCATTGCAGCTGTTCAGGAATGAATTGTGAATTATGAGTAGAAAATTTACTTTATTTTATTTTAGATAGGGGTCACTGCAGGATTGGTCTGAGATTTGAGTAGCTACACACCTGATCTGCCTTTGAAGGCACACCTGTGCTGGCTGTACAAATACACGTACCCAGTAATTTCTGATCTGTTAAATCCCTGCCTTACATCAGAGAGTTCATAAAATTTTGCAGGCTGTATGGACTATGCCAATAAAAAATTGTTTGCAATATATGAATACATATTATGTTTATGTGTATGGTTACAGTTTTAGCTGCTTTAGTTAGGCAGACTGAAAGATGACAGGTGTGTCATCATTTTGTCTTCTAAGAAAGATTTCATTTTGAAAAGCTCTTTTTTCTGGTCACTGAATCCAGGCTGATTCCAAGCCAGTGCACTTTAGGGGCATGTGCTATGGGACTATTCAGGAGAGTCAGGCAGAGGTCAGGCATGCTTCATGCTAAGAAACTGCTTTACACAGATTTGGGAATAATGCTGTTGTTCGTGGTTCCACACAGATGGTACCAGACAAGAAGAAGTGGAAGGTGAGCTCAGCGAAGAAGAACGTTGGTTTGGGACTTCTTCAGAAACTCCCTCAGAAGCTTCATATGGAGAAGTCCAGGAGAACTTTAAGTTGTCTCTTGAGGACAGAATTCAAGAGCAGTCCACCTCCCCCGATACCTCTTTGGGAAGTGCAACACCGAGCAGCAACACAGCGGAGCTGGGATCCATTGAAAATGAGACACTAAGAGACACGCTACAGAGCAAGGAGCACCTTTCTCCAGATGTGTCCTCTCTGGGTGAAGAGGAACCTCCTGGTCCAAACAAGCCACTGAGCAGTAACCTGAGGCGGCTCCTGGAGGCTGGCTCCCTCAAGCTGGATGCTGCTGTTACAGTCAATGGCAGAGTTGAGTCCCCCGTAAACCTTGGCTCAAACATCTCCTTCTCTCCACCTGCTCACCATGCCCAGCAGCTAAGTGTGCTTGCCAGAAAGCTTGCTGAGAAACAGGAACAAAGTGACCAATACAATGCAGGCAGTCACTTTATATGGAATCAAGGTAAGTGGTTGCCAAACTCAACCACCACCTGTGGTTTGTCCCCTGATTCAGCTATCCTGAAGCTGAAAGCCGCAGCCAATGCCGTTCTGCAGGACAAATCTTTTTCCAGGACTGAAGACACGATAAGATTCGAATCCTTTTCCTCACCTTTTAGCTCTCAGTCAGCCAGCTCCACGTTAGCAGCTTTGTCTAAGAAAGTGAGTGAAAGAAGCATGACTCCTGGGCAGGAGCACCCGCCTCCAGCCAGCTCTTTCCTTTCCCTGGCTTCCATGACCTCTTCAGCTGCTCTTCTCAAGGAGGTTGCTGCAAGGGCTGCAGGCACCCTCCTGGCTGAGAAGAAGAAATCACTGGTTCCTGAGGATCCCCTGCAGCTTTCAGAGATGAAACAAGAGAAAGCAACTCCTCCACAATCTTTGGAATTACTGTTACTACCAGTCCCAAAAGGAAGAGCATCCAAACCCACTAGTACAGGTATGGATACAGTTTGAACCACTAAGTAGAATGTATTTGTTTTGCTGTAGACTTACATAACATCTCTTCAGTGGGTTTGGATTTGGTTTGATTCCATGTCTTATGAAAATAAGAAATAGATACTTTAAGTGAACAATAGAAAAGCTTTTTGAAGTACCACTTTGAGACCAAGCTGTCACAAATGTTTCCCTATTTTAAAGGTATGAGTGTAGAGTTTGATACATTTTTTTTCCCCTTTTGTTCCATACAATAGTATTTTCCTCTCTTACAAAGTTTAGAATGTGTCCACAAAAATATTTAATGGAGAAGATCAAAGAATCCCTGTGAGGGAGCTCACAGTATCGGTGAGAATGTACAAAACTATTGCTTTTGAAATATTGGACAAGGGAGAATTCTCCCTCCTGCTGTCTCTGTCACAAATGGACTTTTGTGTAATCGCTTACTACCCTGTCCTAATTTACCAGAGTATATTATTGTGTTGCCACTTTTCATTAAAATTTTTTTACAATCCTTTGTTGTTAACAAAAAAAAAAATCCAACTAAACTGCATTTCTCTAATTTGCTCAACAAAAACCATTTTACACGTCTGACTTTCCTCCATCAGTTCCAGCTGTTGACAGTCGAGGAATCAGGGTTATAGAGAAGAAGAAGAAACTGTCTGGGTAACAAAAGCTTTAAAGAACTAGCAAGCCATGCAGGGGAATTTAAATGATCCATCTTCAAAATAAGGAAAAATATTTTCTTTCATCTCTTTCTATAAAAAGTTCATCTCACGGATTCAAATTTCTGGTGGAACATGCGGCTTCAGGTGTCATCAGTGTTCTGCTGCAGAGGAAAAGGAAGCATGGCAGGTATCTTCATGAGATGCACGAAGTGGTTTAGTATATTCCAGCTTTATCAGGCTGAGTTTTATCAGAAATACTAGCCTGGCTGCACATGTGTAGCAAGCCAGTGTATAGATATGAAGCCTGACATGGATGTTGTGTAATTGCCCTGCTGTTTTTCTGGCCTAACCTCTTTGTTTAGGATTATCCTGAGGCCTGTTCTATCCCTGTGCAGATCTTGGTCAGCACTCATAGGTTAGCTATTTGATGGACAGCAATGCTCATCCCTCCCTTGGAAGAGGAGGGAGACAAATGCAATGAGTTATAGCCAGTACCAGTTTTTGCTCTGTGTTATACGTGTGTTCTATACATGCTGAACTGCTGTGTTTTGCCAAGGCAATTAAAGTGGCAAACTGTTCTTGGCATGGGCCTGGCCTAAGGTTTTCATCAGTTTAGAGGAAGTCTGTCTTGGAGTAATACAAGCTAAAAGCTGAATGTGTACATTTGCCGTGAAAATAAATGTTGCACATTCCTGATTCCTTTTGCTCAGAGAAGTTTATGGCACTAAAAGATTAAAAAAAAAAAAAAGTATATAATTATATAACGCTTTACCTATTTGTGTGTGTGTGGTTGTTCCTTGAGACACGTTTTTTGTCTTGTTCCTAGAGAGAAGAATCTTTTCCCAGTAGGTATAGCTTGAGAGGTCTTTTTCCCTGCTCTCATACTTTGAACTTTTAATGCGCTGATGAATTTTCTTTGCTGTTAGGAATCTGATTGACTTCCCCACCAGCAACATGTAGCTTTGGTTATGAGATCAATACTCAGTGAGATTAATTAGATGTAAGAAAGGAGCAGCAAAGATGGAGGCTATTTAAAGAGGACTAAGTTAATAACAAGAGTATGCCTGCTGCTCTTTTGTCCACCACGTTGAGCTATTTGCTCAGAATTATTTCAGGCAAGGGGCTAGAGCCATGGCTTATCAGAGTGCAGTTGCCTCTGAAATGGCATGTCAGGTTTGGTCAACCTAATCATTGCTTGCATTTTTATTATAGTAAATTGGTACAGAGGAGACTAACTTCTCTATCGATCTGTTAATATTGCCAGTTTTAGAAACTGCTCACACATCTGGGATGAAGTTGAAAAGGAAGCCTGGAATATCTGTTAAGATCTGATTGTTCTAAAAGAGTGTGGGTGACAGACCTTTCTTTTACTGACTGAATACTTATTTGGCATAACTAAATGCTGTGATGCTTGTAATTTTGTTCCCAAAACTTCTTTGGGAAGCACTGGCTGATTCTCTCCTCACTGGAGTAACATAGTGATATAAAATAGGTATCAATATAAATGAAGGAAAGCTGAAACCCCTGATTTTCTTTTTATTCTGAGCTTCATGCAATATAGAGCTAACGTGATTCAGCTTTGGAGCACACTGGCACAATTCCTGAGTAACAGGAATTGTCACTGTTATTGGTGAAGTCACATGCATTCATCCCATTTGTTTGCATATTTTGTAATGTGCTAAATCACCGTTATTCATCTTGATTGCAGATTTATTTTTAAGGGGGTCAAAACCAGGTAATATCTTGTTACACGTTTCTTTTCTGAGTAATAGCCAGAGGCTGAAGAAAAGATGTGATAGAATGAAAATATGCGATAGATAAAAAAGCTGCCTATGTTTTTCTGTGGTTTGTCTCTCTCCTGCCTTTTGTGAAGAAAAAAGTAAAAATATTTTAAAACAAACACAAGCACATATGACAGTGGTTTTGGCCTACTCTTTAGAGATGCAGAGAGGGGAACAATTTGATATTTTAAGTGTGATAAAATACTTTACAAGGAGAATTTCTGAACTTGTAGTAGTACATGCTTTGACATTGTGTCCCTCTCTGTACTTACATAATGAGTGCCTAATCAGTTGAATTGCAGTGATTTTATTTCCTACTTAATAGCAAGAATTGTATTTTGGGACATGACAGATCTTTCTGGAGGTTTTTATCCCTTAGTTCCTTATCAAGGGAATTTGATGTTTGCTATATTCTTATCAGTGATAGTAATGAGATTAAATAGTCTGAGAGAATTTTTGAACAGCAAGATGCACATTGCTGAGCGCTGGATATTTGGAAACAGTCTTGTCTTTTACAGTGAGGAAAAGGACATCCAGTTCCACTGTAATAGAAGGCCTTTCTTTATAATAATGAGAGGAAATGGTTGTGATTGGATAGTTTGGATGGATGCAGGGTTGGTTGTGCAAAGTCAGCAGCAAGGAATTTCTCTCTCCTTCAACCTTGTGATGGTTCTGCGCTTGGAAGTCTAACCCTATTTTCCTGATCAATGCCACCAAATCCTTTTTTTTTTTTTTTTAGGTGAATTGGGCAGTAAAGTGGAGTGCAGACATTTAGGAAGGCAGTAGATGTAAAGCCCTGGCAATTAGAGGAGCAGAAGGAAACCTATGACCTGAAGACCTTTGAGGGTTGATGCTGCAGCAGTATATCTGCTTGAGCCATAACTAAACAATTTCAGCAGCACGACTTCCAAAGTCTTTCAGTTCTGGTGTTAAATGTATCTGCCATGCAGTACCAGCATGCTTTTCAGTTAAGTTGTGGATTCTTCTCTGCTTTATGTCTTGCTTCCCTGCTGCCTAACTATCACATGTGGAAATGGATTGTTTTTTAACAGTTATGTATATTTTTCATACTCTGCTGCAACCAGCCTCTGATAGGAAATGAAGCTGAAAAGTGATGAGTATGAGAGGCATTCATCTCAGTGCAGTTAAATTATAAGGAACATTAGGACCCAGATGAGAGAGAGTAGCATCCTCTACTGATTAGTGAAAGGAAGTTTGGGGCATTAACCTTTATAAATTATGGTGACCTTTCTCAGAGGGATAATAACTTAGATCCAGGGGAAAAGGTACATGTGGGGGGGAATAGAAACTTCTGGTACCTGTTGTTTAACTAATGTCTCTTTATAGATTAAACTCTAGCATTGAGAAGTGCTATCTTGAGTATGTTTACAGAGGGAAAGTATTTGACAAGTGGTTGTAAAGGATCCTCTCTTTTTCTTCCTGCTAAGCCTCAGAAGAAGAAGGGGGAAAACCTTTCCAGTGTCCCATCTGTGGTTTGGTTATCAAGAGGAAGAGTTACTGGAAACGGCACATGGTGATTCACACAGGTTTGAAGAGTCATCAGTGCCCACTCTGTCCTTTCCGCTGTGCACGCAAGGACAATCTCAAGTCACACATGAAGGTAAGGGAAATCTTAACTGGTAATCAAAATACTCAAATCGTCAGTCAAAAACTGGTAGTACAACAAAGCTGTTTCATTTGCATTTGCAAGAAGAAAATTTCCCTAGTTGTACTATGAATGATGCCCGTGCTTAAGTAAAGAGGCCATAAAAAGAAAGAAATAACTTTTATTCCATTGCTTGCCTTTCCATTTTATGCAATGTGGAAACTGCCTTGGGTTATGTCAATTGGGTGCAGTACAAGCTGTCTGTGACTGATTCAGTTCCAGAACTGGAACCACCAGAAGCAGGGATGTTGGCTGGGATGTGACACCATGCAATCCTATCAGCATTACTCCTGGGATGCCAGCTAATAACCCTGCGTGCTGTCTCACTCTAAGTGGGCAAACCAACTTGGCCAGCTCTGGTAGGGATGTCTCCATTGTTTTCTACAGACCAGCCTGCAGTTTCAACTTTTTTCTTGCTGTAGCTTTTAACTGCAGGTATTTCAGCAGTGAATCATCCAAACCAAAATGAATGACAGATTATACTGTATTATTTTGTTTTCAAATTTAAAATGTGTTTTTAACTCAGCCTAAGTTTTGGGCTCAAGCTGAAGATGACCTTCTGAAGGAAGCAACATCTCTGTTGACGTAGAAAAATATAAGAATGTGAAGAAACTGATTGTCTGCTTAGCTAAAGTACTGTTGTGGTTGCAACACAAAGTGCTGAGTCTTTCAAGCTGTAGAATACTCTTGAGGAAGTTAAAATGGTAGCTGTCCTCTTAGCCCTTAGATTAATAGGCTGAAGTGAAAACATTTCCCTTGTTAATGCAGTTGAGTTTTATAATAATAGTGAAATGTTTTATTATAGTTGCCATTTTGTCTGATTAGGTGAATGTGTGTAACAGGGTATCAGACTGGTGTGAGGGGGGACAGAAATGCCTGTTCAGGTTTCATATATGCTATTGTAGAATCTGACCTTACTGGACAAGAGTATGGCTTTGCTTACACTCAAGAAACTGTTTCCTTCTGTGTAAATTTTTCGCATTCCTCCAGTCACAACTTCAGATCTTGCTATGGTTTAAGTTGTTGCTAGGTCTTAAATCATCCCCCTATAGTCGGAGGGCTCATTCCTTAACACTTCTACTGTAGATCAGTGCACTGTTTCCAGGCATCCTCAGTGTATCATGCTAATCCATATCAAGTAAGCTCAGTGTTTATGACTCTCTTTCAGGACTTACTGTTCCACATTGATTAGAGGGCACAGATGGCCAACCTAAGCAGAGGATGAATAATTAGGATGGGAACATAGCATGGAAAGAAAGTGTGGGTTTTTTTGTTTGTTTTCAGCTGTTGACAACCTTTCACAGAAGCATACATCACCTAGAAGCTTACTACTCCCTGGCAAAGACCTGTTGTCGTCCTTGGCTTTGTAAAGGACGTCCCTATTGATCTCTGCAGAGGTGATTGTTCTCTGCATTTTTTGCCTTACTGGCAAAAAATAGTGTTTGAAGGTAGAGGGTCTGTCCCTTCCTTTTTGGCATAGTGATTTCCACAGGTGGTCACAGGTAGGATGCTGGACAAAATCAGGGACTTTTTCAGTGTCTCTGTGTGTTCTCAAAGTGATGGCTTTCTGAGGCCCTTGTGCTCTTTTCTGCTCCCCTCCCAGCATTAATGCTTTCATTAACTGAGCCTGCATTTGCCTGAAACATTCTTCCTTGTACAATCATGTAGTATGTAGTGTTAATGATTAGGTAATATTGTGACTATGACTGAGTATGCTCGGGTAGAAGTCCCTGAGGTCACAGTCAGGCCTGCTTGGGTCAATACATAAGAGCCTTACTGTGGAGGCCAGATCTGAAGTCTTCTCCGTAACTGCAGTCCAGTCATAAAAGTCGTGATGGACTTGGGCATCTTTGCTGGCAAAACTGTCCTTATTTGAGGTGAAAACAATTGTCTTACAAAACCAGGTGGTTTGCATTTGTTTTTTGGGCTTACAGATAGATATAAAGAATCACAAGCACAACAATCTGAAGGATACTATTTTACCTTAGTTTCAAGGTTTCATACTATAAGCGATGAATAGAACTATTTTCTATCACATCAAAACTGAAGCAGATCAATGAGGAGGAGGCATATTAGTCTTGTGTCCAAAAGTGTCAGACATAATTTGGATTCCTTTTGGTGGAAGTGTAAATTGACAACGGGATTAAAAATAAAAAACACCCAGATTTCTTTTCTCATTATAAAACAGTGCTGCCTTTAAATCTGTATGTATATGATGATATAAAAACTGGCACATATATAAGCTAACAGCATTCAAAATGGACTGAATACACACCAGAAATGGTACAGTACAGCTGGGAGCTACTTAGGATGCAGTGCTTTGGTTGTGCCAGCTGGGTGTGTTGGTTTTCTTATTGTCTTGGTACCCTTTGGGAGCTACCTGACCTTATCTCCTTTCTGGCAGGCAGCCCATGAAGGTAGAGCTGCTTCTGCCTCTCCACCCATTTCTTTCCATGTGTCAGCTATGGCTACAGGTGAAGACCCATTTTTTCAAAAGCAAAAAGGCCACTCAGAACTAAGGTATTGGGCTGGTGTTTGTCGTTCATTACAAGCCAACTTTTATTCCAGGATGCTGTAACAAACCAGGCTTTTTTCCTTTATGCTGCTCTTCGGTTTTTATTTTTTTTTTCTCTATTGAAAACGATAAAAGGCAAAATGTGTTTTGTTCTGCTGCAGTCCTCAAAATCTGATTGTTTTATCTTTGCTTCCTCCTAGGCAACATAGCCATGAGCTTGAACCGCCGTATTTTTTTCTAAGTTCTTGTAGGCATTCACCACTGAAACTGGTTATTTGGAGATTTAATTTCCATGAGTGGTCTGTGTGTGTCCATATGAGCCTTCCTTACTGGGTCTTTAGGCTAATGACCAATAACTATATAATATATATACACTATGTAATTTTACTATAATTATAACATGTCTAAGTGACTGACCCAGAACACAACATTGCCAACATTTTTGGCGTCCCATCCCTTGCTATGGAGAAAATCTTAATAGAGAGCTGGAATGGTTCCAGCCCTGACCCATATTCAGAACTGCATGTGCTACCCACCACACGGATGAAGCTTTCTTCCAGTAAGGGCATTTTGCCAGGGCCAGCTCACAACTGGAGGCGAGGAAGTAAAAGGCACAAGAAGGGAAACAGAAGGAAAGTTTCCACACAGACACACAACAAACAAGGGGGGCTGAGTAGCCTGCCTTTTAAGGCACAGAGTGTTAACTGTTATTGTTATATTGTGTTTAGATTCCACGGCGATAGGCACCTTAGAAAAATCCTAAAATAGACACAGTACAGAATTTTATTAGGTTTTTTTTGGAGGCAAATTGTAGTGCATGCATTACCACAAATTTGGGCTCTTATTCCCAGAAATGGGAGGAGCATCTCGGCAGCTGATTCTGGTATCATGGCATGGTTTCCAGGGATGCTGAGAGTACTGAACTGAAAAATTAAACTGGACAAAATGAATGGGTAACTGAGAGAGGTGCATTGTCCAAGCAGGCAGCAAGTATTATGTTTGAGTCCTTCTCTCTGTTTATCAAAATATATGTTCAGTTGGAATATGTTTTCTTCTTGAGACAGTACCCTGTGTACTTCTTCTGCAGAAAGCAATGGAAAGTTGTGGTGTAATTCAGCAAGAGGTAGTCAGGCTTTTCTGTTTTTCCTGGTAGGGATTACGTTTTCCTCAGAGCAATACCACAAGCATCAGTCAGACTTTGGCCAATTGGTGCCTTTGGATCATGCACATAACTTCCTCAGCAATTGGTGGACAGATAGGCCGTGAGATCATACAGATATGTTCCAAGAAGGCAACAGGATATTAGCTGAGCACTTGGACAGGGGAGTGAGGAAGAGGAGCATATGGCCAAAAACAATATCTGTAAATGTTTGTTGTGCTGCTATAGAGGCATAAGGCAGAAATGGGTGAGCTATCTGTTGTAGCAGTGGAAAAGAAGTTTGGCATTGTGAATATGTGCTGAAACATGAGGGTTGGATAGAAAATGAGGGAAGGGAAGATGAAGCTTAACAGGAAGGTTTAGTGCAGTGGTAGGCAGGTCATGTGATGTTCAACAGCAGGATTTTCCTGCTTATGAAGAGCGACCAGCTCAGTGATACCCAGATTAATGTTCTTGTCTAATACAAAGAGGGTTATAATCAGCCTTGCAGTTAGGGAGCCTATTACTTATATGGTAGTGGGAATCAGGAAGGGTCCTGAGGAATGGGGCCAGGTGCTCAGTACCCCTTGGTGATCAGCTTTTCCCTCTTTTTTCCTCAACCACTGTCAGACTACTGAATAAGATTTCCTAATCCATTTCGATGAAGTATGGGACCAGTTCTTTTCAAAGCATCTTTAATTTCTTGGGAGAGGGAGGTTGACTGTGTTTTACAGGCGGGGGTTTTGTTTATTTTTAAGTTTAAGATCCCTGGGAGGCATCTGTGATTCTATGACCTCCCATCATCTGAGGGGAGCTAATGCAAACTTGCACAGCTTTTCAGCACATAAAATATGTGTCCAGAGTCTCAGACAGGTACCACAAATGACTTCAAGTATCTCCCTTTTAATCTCACTTTTTGCATATGAGACAAGGATAAGATAGGATCTTAAATCTTTTCAAATAATAATTTTTTTAACACCTAATCCAGTCTAGCACTGCCATGAGGCCTTTTATTCCCCCCTTGTTTTCAAGCAAAGCAAAGAAATACTTTAAAAAAGAAAAGACTATATAAATAACATGTGTCTTGAGGAGAAGGATCAGATGAAAACTATCACCACAGCACTCAACTTTTGAAAATGCAGTATTTTAAAAATGAGGGAATTTGTTGGAAAAGAGCATGAAATGAAAATGCAGAGGGCACATGATAGCTGTTGAAATGGAAAGTGTACTCATTTTTTTAAATAATCCCACAAAAGAAACGTGTATGTCTGTGTCTCATAACCGGAAAGGAGAGTCTGTGCAAAGCATTACCCAGCTGTAGGGAAGTGGAAGGGAAAAGATCAATCTCAGCAGTACCACAAAACTGCGGGATGTGCCTGTGTCGCCCTTTTCCTCAACCCTACTCCTGTTTTAGCCTGTTGAGTAGGATCACGTGTATTTGTAACTATGGCACATCTGTAGGGCTGGTAAATCAGCAGGAATGTTGCTTTTACGTATGACAAGATGACTTAAGAAGTGGCTTATGATACCAGGAAAGTTACAATGCCCACAAAAAACAAACAAAAGGAAACAAAACAAAACAAAAAACTACAGAAAAATCAGGGCATTGATACAAATTATGTGATACGATAGGGACATGTGGTTTCTGTAAAAGAAAATCATGTGTTCCTCCACTAAGATGTTTTGAGCATGTCAGGAAAATTACAGACTTTAAAATCAGTTGAAATTTATTTGGTCTATAAAAAAAGCCTTTGGCAAAGCTTCTTACAGAGATGCTGCCAAATAAATTAAGCAATGTGATGTACTATGGCAAATTAGAAATTCACCAAGAGACAGTAAAACAAAGGGTAGGAAGGAATTAGCAATTTTAAGCATGACAAAAGGGTAACAGAGGGGTGTTCCATTACTAAAAGTGGATTTGTGCATATTTTAGCAAATGTGATCTACACAAAGTGATGACTGTGGGTAAGAGAATTATAGATGGTACAACCTTATGTGCATGAATCGAGATAAAAAAAGGCAAAGCTTGAAAGGGAACAAAAGGAGGCTGGCTGCCTGATAAACAAGGGGGCAAATGAAGTTATTGTTGACAAATAGAAGGAACTGTACCTTGGAAACCAGAGTCTAATAATGCACCTGGCTGTCGGAGATAATGAACTGTAACTGCTCAGGAAAAATATCTGGATATTGTTATAGACAGTTCATTGAAAACCTTTTCTTGGCGTGCGCAGCAGTGGTTAAAAAGCACATTAGATATTTGAGTGTCTGGAGAATAAAACAGAAATAACACTGAAAATGTAACAATGTTTACTATTAGCATATGGTATGCTGCCACTTCTGGTCACTGCATCAGAAAAGACATATGAGAAATACAAGGGATTTCAAAAGCTGGAAGTGAAAATTATTAGTGGGATGGCAAGAAAGGACCGCCTTTGAAGAAAGAAGCTGAAAAGAATGGGACTGCCAGGAGGGTGAGAGAGGTGTGATCAGAATAATGCCTGATAGAGAAGATGAACTGAATGGCCTCTTTTTTCTTTCTTGTAATGTGAGAATGAGGAGGCAGCAAGAGAAACTGAGAGAAACAAAAATTAAAAATTTTGACCAATACATAACTTGTACCCAAGTCCTCAAACAAGGCCTAAAGTTTGTAAGAACACTATAATTCTGTTGAAAATGACTGCATGTGTCATAGCAAGCACATACTAAAAAAACTGCAGAACCACAAAATCTCATTTGAGACTGGGCAGGCTGTGGGGTTAGAATAAAGATGATACAAGTCCTTTGCCCAGTCAAGGAGAACATCCCTGGTTAAAGGAAATAAACCCTGAAGCCAGAAGCCCTTGAGTGGTTCTGGCATAAGTCAAACAGCAGTTTTATGGGATTTTGAAAGAAGCATTGTGTATGAGCAGGTTGTGCACTGTGGTTTGTTGCAGTGTAATTCAGAGAGATCCAAATCTGGCAGCAGCTGGGCTTCGACTGGCACTTTGGGGAAAACCTGCCAGCTGCACTCTTGTCTCCTCCTGCCTGTGGTTCTTGCAGGAAGAGCCTGTTTGAGCCTAAAGAAGACATCTGATGGTTTGGGTAGCATTAGCACAGTGTAAGAGCCATTCTCTGCCTCATGGAGGGAGCAGGCAGCTTTTTGGACTGTAATATTGCGTGGCCTAAATCTCCCCTGTGGCTTTCTGTGTAGCTCTGTGGGGTTTCTTGTTTTTTATTCTGCGGCAACTAGTTGCTGCCTTGACTTTTACCCCCAAATGGCAAAGAATGGCAATTCTTGGCTCTTTTAGCTGCTGTTGAATGAGAAAATAAGGGATGGTTTTTCCTTTAGAGGGATTTTAACTTAGCTTTAGTGTTCAAATTTTTTAATTAATGTTATTTTTTTTTTTGAAAATAAAATGACAGTTAAAATCTTTTGGTGGGAATGGACTCTGGACATTGAGGGGTTAAATCTTCGGCTTAATTTTTTTTTTTTTTCATTTTTTCTTTTTCTAGGTCCAAAATTATTCCTTTAAATACTCAAAATATTTGGGTCATTCCTTGGCTGCAATTTAGAAACATTCATTATTTTATGAGAAATCTATTAGTGATGAAGTTCCTGTCTTTGGGTAGGAGAAAAAAATTCAAATCAAATGAATCCGTCTATTTTCATCCATTCTCACAAGATTTTGCAGGGGTGGCATGCCATACTCTCGGGGAGAGAAGGTGGGCTCCCACACAGGCTCTGTCACCTGCCTGCAGCTGTGACAGCCTTCTGAAGGCATTGTATCGATGGCTGTGATAAGGGCCTCTGGAAGACGTGGTTAAACACATAGGCAGGGAAATGCTGATTGAAGGGGATCCTGGAGAGAAACCCTGGCACACAGAATCTGTGGGTGTAAGAGATAAAGTTGCCATGGTGAGGGTGCTTGCTGCCCTGAGTACATCTCAGTGTTCTTTGTGAAGAGTGCTCACACACTGCTGTACTCACAGACCATCCTGCTTCCAGTAGTGTAGACAAGCAATCTGGTTGGCATTTTCATTGTAACCTGTTAATGCTTTGAATTTATTGTGCTGCTATTCTTCTGCAAGGTTGCCTTAAATCTGTGTTAGGTTAGCATTGACTTTTCTTTCTTTTTTTTTTTTCTTCTCGTCGTCAGGTGCAATTATAAGATTCCAGAATTGCTTTGTCTGTAAATGTCATGCTTAGACAGTATTGAGAATGTCATTCAGGCCAAGAGAAATTCTTTCTTGCTGTCGGTCTAGCACCTCCAGAGCCACCAAAGAACCACTGAATGAAAAGTTACACAGCACTGGTGAAAGGTGTCTTCACTGAATGCAAAAAGTACAAAAAGAGGGACATCCCCTAGCTTCACATTTTAGCAGACCTGAGTTGTGGGCTTGTGGAGAGCTGGAAATCCTGGATCTGAGCTTGTGACTGAGTTCCTATTAGAATATAGGAAATTAGTCAGGCCAAGTCTACAACCATGTGAAACTCCAGCCTGAATTCTGACAGAGCCTTGTTTGGGAAATGCTGTGATTATTCCGTAGCTCTGCAGTGTCTGCACCAGGACCCTCGGGATCTTGATCTCAGCTCTGCAGGAGAGCAGAAAGTGCTGAAAGCCTTAGTTAAAGCTAGGTTTTCCAAGCTCCTTCATGTAGATCTGCAGCCCTCAGGGCTTTTGGACTCCCAGGCTGTAGCTGCAAGCCTTGAATCCCTGGCACAGCTGGCTGCTTCTTGAGTCAAGCCCAGGGAACAGGGGGAAGGAAGAGTGACACTCAATAGGGTAGGGGAATCACACCTTGTTTGCCAAGAGTTCATCAAACCTCTCCATGTTTCAGGTGAAATATTTTGCATTCAACAAATTGCCATTTTCCAACAAAAATCTGTCTCACTGAAATGTTTCCAACCAACTTGAGTCACAAGTGAAAGCGAATGTGTGGTGCTCAGCTGGTGCCAGTGTGCCCTGATCACATGTTCATCCATTAGTAAGGAACAAATATATGTATTTGCCAGCCTTTTTGCAGGGAGTAGCCTGGAGTGCTGCTGTCAGGATTTAAAATTTATTTGTGAAGCCATAACAAAAAGATTTTTCAACAACCCTGCTGCTGTTATGCTGGGCTCAGTTGTTCCTTCTCTTTAATGAGTACTGTATGAAGCAAGAAATTGTATAATTAAACGTATGTAGCTTATATAGTTTAATGAGTTTGTTCATATAATACGTGAGCCATTACATAGGGATGGATGGAGCTCTCTCTGAAAGGTAATGGGGATCAAGCCTGAGGATAGCAGGCACTGTATTCATACTGGAGCATGCAGGCTCTATGACAAAGAGCTTGCAGTCAAAATATGGGGACAGTAAGATTAACTGTGATCCTTAATTGACTGATAAACTAGAATAAATGGCAGACACCATCTCTCATGTTTCTATTGTAAAATAAAAGAGCTGTTTATTTTCTGGTAGAATTAATTTGCAGCAAACTGTTTCAATAGCTCCTTGGTATTGCCAGGTGCTGTGTTTTTACTCTAATGGTACATAAATCAGCGATGGACATTGCTGTGCTGATTGGGTATTTTATTTTTGCTGGGTTGCTCTGAACAATTTTTATTAGTTAGGTTGCACAGAGGGATGTTTGTTTTTTAATCAAGAAAGCTATTAGTTATAGCTTGGAAGTCTTTATGCACTGACAGGTCATCAGGATCTGATTGTAAGGACTGTTTGATCCAAAGCAGACTTCATCATTTCCAAGCTGCCGAAACAGATGTTCCTGATTTTTCTTTTTGTGGGTTTTTTTTGTTGGTTTGGTTTGGTTTTGGGGTGTGGTTTTTTTGTTGTTGTTGTTTTGTTTCATTTTGGGTTTTTTTGTTTGTGGTTTTTTTTGGTTGTTTTTTCTTGTTTGTTTTGTTTTCACTTAAGTCTGATGTTTATGTTCTTTGACTTGTGTGAAAGAATACTACTGTTCTTGGGGTCTGACCACTTTCCAAGTACTCGGAATGAAGAGTTCACTCATTAGTTAATATTTTCTTTTGTTTTTTTTTCAAACAGTGTGAGAAATGCAGAGTTGAGATTTCTGCAATTCTATTAATCTTCTTGGCTTAATACATGCTTTTATCTTTCACCTCTTAAACCAGGTTCATCAGCACCAAGACAGGGGTGAGACCTTCCAATGCCAGTTATGCCCTTTTACCTCCTCCCGCCACTTCAGCCTGAAACTCCACATGCGCTGCCATCAACATTTCCTCAGGACAGAGTCTAAAGTGAAGGAGGAAATGCCAGAAACTGAGGTGAAGGGGTCACCACAGCTAAACAGTGACTCCTGCCCGGGACCACAGAGGGAAGGAGCAGGACCTGACCTCACGGGATCAGCATCTGTATCCAAAACACCCGATGTGGCTGGGCAGCCTGGTGGGGGGGTTCCACCTTTGCTGGTGAAAGAAGAGCCTAAAGACGACACAGGCGCCTCAGCTGCACCTTTTGCTCTTAGCACTGTTGACAGAGCCCCAAACAACACAAAACTGAAAGACTCCTCTGACTTCGTAGCCAATACAGCATCAGCACTATTCAGCCAAGACATCTCTGTCAAGATGGCATCAGATTTTCTAATGAAGCTGTCAGGTAATTGAGCAGCAGCATTGGCTGCTCCTTTATGGGCTAGGATATACTTTGTCTTGGTTTTGCTAAGCCAAGGAATTGCTAGGAGCAAAACATTGTAGCTTCTTAACTTAAAATTTTTTGGTTCTTTTGATAGGAGAGGTGTATGGTGGAGGGCAGAGGGGAGACAGCGAGAGGAGAGAGATGTTTTGCTGTTTAGTTGCTGGGATTAGGAGTGAGAACTGTTTATCCAGGCTTTCATGTTCATCAGTGTTTACTTTGGCAAATCTCTTGTGGTGCATTTTCCAGGCATGCCGAATACCTCTAGTTATAGTTTGAAATCACTGAGGGTCACCCACGTGCCCAGCATGTTCAGAAATTCAGTTCTTAAGTTCTCTGCCTTTACCCACCCGTTAAAAAGAATCAATGAAGTGTTGGTCACCTTCCTTTCCAAGTAGTATTTGAGGCCTGTGTAGTAAGTGCATGTGATGTGTGAGTGTTACTGCATTTGGGTTTTGTTGCTAACACTTTTAAAAGAAGAATAGTCCTAGAGATTTATGTAATCTTTTAAAAATCATTACTATTGTAGTCCAGATCCATATCTAATGCCAAACATGTATTTAGTGTTTTTTTTACCGTCAAGTTATTGCTGTAAGAATGATATTCATGTGTGAAACTGAGGTGTAGGATGTGTTCAGGGTGGATATTTTGTGTGCTCTTTTATTGATTTGACTGAATACTTCAGAACAGTTGATATTCTGGGGAGGTGTTCTATGCCAAATGTTTTCAAAATTGGCCTTCAATTTTTGAAGAGAAAGAAGTCAGGAAAAATGTCACTCAAGGAACTTCTGTTTCGCAAAGAGATCTTGGTCCCTATGAGAAATTTTAGGCTTTGGAGACAGAAGATAATCTTTACAACAGAAAATAGTCAGCTTTCTCCTTTAAATGGAAAGTAAGTTGTATTTGAGCAAATTTTATTGTCAGATAAACTAAGGAATTAGCTCTGTCTTAATGCGCAGCCTTGGTGAAACCACAGCCATTTGTTTAGGAAAATCTTTCTCTCTTCATCTTCCCAGATCTTTATACCTCTGGGATCACAGTTCTGTGAGGAATTCAGTAGAATGAGTTAATACAAGAAATCAAGATTGAGGCTTCATGGAGCCAGCCAGAAAAAGAGAAAACAGCTGAGGGCAAGCAGGAGGTGAATTGGGCTGGTGCAAATGGTTTGCTGTGTTGGTTGGAAGAAGCCACAGGACCTTCCCCTGAAAAAAATACAAAATAATCTGTCAATATAAGTTAATACTCTGACTGACAAAAAGTGGGCAGGATGAGTCTGTTTGGATTTGCTTGTACATTTCTTTACTTGAGTTTCAAATCGGGACTCGATATGAAATCCATCTTAGACTGTCCGACAGCTGTCCCACACATGTTGTTGTTCCGATGTCGATCTTAAATTTGGGTCGCTATGCATGAAGAGGCTCCGCACACCAGCAGGGCTGGCCTGGGGAGGGTGGTGCTCATGATGGCTGCATGTAGCAGGAGTGAGATCGGAGTGCAGGAGATGGGGGGAAAGCCTGAAGGCTGAGAGAGCATGCAACAATTTGGTGTGTGGCTTTTCATGTAGCAATTGCTGGGAAGCTGTTCACAGTTTGGCAGATGGTCGTGTTTTCTATGTCTGCTCTATTGGCATCGGAGAAAGGATACAAATGTACATTATTCATGCAAAAAGCCTATGCAGTTATTTTATGGTGACTTACTAAAGGTCTTGAAACCTGACTTGTATGCACTGTTACCTAGCAACATGTTATAAAGTCACTGGGGGAGCAAGATGTATCTGTAATTTTGTATGTGTGCATATTTGGATTAAAATGTACTGCCAGTCACCAAGTTTGCTACACGGGAAGAGCAATGTCAGAAGGAAGGGAATTTCTTTTCTTCTGAGATTGATATTGTGTTACGTACATTTGGTTCATGCTTTCCTCTATACAGAGTGCATAAATTTAGAGTAGAAGTAATTCTCCTTTAGCAAGTTGGCTGAGTATTAGCTGCAGTTTTGATGGTTCGACTCTGCTGAACAAAGTTCCTTTGAGTGATTTCTTTATTACGACAGTCTTGTTAGGCCCATCAGAGCTTCAATTATTTGCCCTACCTTTCCAATGATACAAATCTTTTGACATCTCAAATTGTATATGCCAATTGTAACAGCCAACACAGATTTTTTGAGACCAAATTATGTCAAAACAATCTAATTTTCTTCTCTGACAGGCCTTGTGGCTAGGAAAGAAGCAGTAGATAGATACATAGATTTTCAGAATTTGGCATTTATTCTTATTGAATATTGATGTTCTAAATGAACATTTATTTTCGCTTGCCAATGTTTATTGCTCCTCTTCTTGCTTGGTGTCAATCTGTATACCTCCAGTTTCATGGGAAACCTGCTGAAGTCTATCCATGTCTCTCCAGTTTAGAGACAAGGGTCTCACATGTGACAGTGGCAAATGCTTGGCACAAGTCTGCTCTGCCCCTGTCCACCAGTGCTGTAGCCCCACCGTAAAAAGCCACCAAGTTTGTCAGGCATGATTTGCCCCTGGTGAAACCACGTTGGCTGCCACCAAGCACCTCTTTGTTTTCCACATGTGCCTTAGCATAGTTTTCAGGAGAATGGAGATTATAGTAAATAATCATAAAAGCATTGTAATTAGGACAAAAAGTAACAAGATCGTGTCACTGTAAGATTTAAGTTAGTATTAGGAAAATCTTTCCCAAGCTGAGGTATTTATACCTCTAGGATAGTTTGGCTGGAGAGATTGTGGCATCTCTGCCACTGGGGGAATGTAAAAACAGCTGCCTCTCAGATATGGCTGGTCACATAATTAAGCAGTAAGATGGACTAAATCTGTGTATCTCATTCAGTGGACCATAGGATATCATAGGAAGAAATGCTATCTGAACAAAAACACGCAACAAGCTGTAGACCTGCAAATTGGGGGAAAATTTACAGATGTTCAAAGTTAGGCCCGATTTGGAGTGGGCCAGAAATGAATTATGGTGACACTGCTCAAAACAGACATTCTTTTTTTTTTTTTTTTAAATTTTTTTTTTTTCAGAAAGGCTCGGGGGAGCTTTAGATTTAAAGAGATTGAGAAATACTGGTGTGGATGACCTTTTCCAGACCACTTCATGCCCAATTCTGGTCCATTGTTCGCCAGAAAGATCTTTAGTTATGTGTTTTATGAAATAAAGCATAACACAAATCACCAAATGTAAATCTAAAAATTAGAACAAATCTTGATTTTTTTTTTTCTAGATTCAATTCTCTAGGTCCTAGTTTAAGTTAGGAGAGGATTTAAATTCACAAGAAATTTGAAAGAGCTTTATTCATTGTTTTTTTGTAAAGACAATTAGCAGATGACTCAACTGTCTTAGGTTGCTGTTTGGGGTTTTTTTTTGTACTACTATATTTTTATTTTAATTTTCCTAGTAAAGAACTGTTATTCCTGTTCCCATATCTTTGCCTGAGAGTCCCTTAATTTCAAAATTAAAATAATTTGGAGGGAGGGGGTTTACATCTTCAGGAGAAGCTCCTGTCTTCCTTAGAAGACACCTGTCTTTCCAAACCAAGTCATCAACATATAAAGAGAAGAATATTTATGCATGGGCATGTTTTTACTTTCAAATCTTGCTCCTCTGATTTCAGTAGGTCTGCTTGTATACTTTCAATTTTTCCAGTATTTTGCTGTGTCAGTGTTTTGTCAGAATATTTTTCTCCCCCAGTCCATTAATTCCATGTTAAAACTTCATAACAGCATTCATACCTTAATTTAAGGAGTATTTGATTTTCCTGTTTCAAATATTTCAGTGGCAGACATTATACAACACATCTCTAAATATTTGTGTCCATTTACTTTTCAAGCTTGGGGTTTTTTTTGGGGTTTTTTTGCTGGTTTTTTGTGTGTGCAGGGGGGGTGGGTTGTTTGGTTTTTTTAGGTGTTTTTTGTTGCTAGTTTTGGTTTGGGGGTTTTTTTGGTCATAAAAAATTCTTTCACAATGATCCAAACTACAATGGCCAGTGTACCCTAGTGATGATATTACTGTGCCTACATTATGTGCTGCAGTAACTTTTAACATTTGGGAACAAATGAATCCCAACAAAATGAATGGGATTCTTGCACTATTGCTCTCCATGGGATTCTGTGTGGAAACTAATTGGTACACATCCTTCATTGCTGGCCTTTCTCCCCCACCTCTCTGGGTTTAAACTAGTGCATTGCTCCAGCAAGCAGGTCTCTTCATCTTGTGGAGTGTTATCAAGTGTGCCATGCCTTTGCTGTTCTTTTTATGTTCCCCAAGTTACTTGCTTGGAAAACCTTAAAAAAAGACAGGGAGAAGGAGCTAAAACGCTGAGGGTTTGGGGCTGGCCATGTTAAACCAATTAGAAACTGTTTTTTCTCAGTTTGTCGTAGCTGCTGTCGCTGCCGTGCGAGGAGTCAAGCCTTTATTTTGGGGAAAAAAAAGCCACCATGGGACTTGGGTGACTGCCCAAAATATTTGGGCTTTTCATTCGTGTTTTATTAGCTGATTCCATTAATGGAATAATGAGAGAGTAAATCATCAGACAGCTACATGCAGCATATTAGTAGATAAGCTAAATAATCACTTAGATTATTTGTTCTGTTTGGCTCTTGAAAATTACTGCATTCCTTAAAGGTAGCGCAAGTAATTTGACATGTTTTATCATTTGCTATTGACAGTCCTGAACTGGCTGGCTTGAACTCTTCAAACAGCTATTTTTAATAAAAGAAAAAAAAAAAAGCATGTCCAATGAAATTACCATAATTGATGTATTTGAGTAGCAAGTTCCAAAGAAAAGACCACACTCTCTATATTTGGGATTCGTAGTTTATGTCAGAATGTAAAATCTCAATTAGAATATGTAAGTGCTCAGGACTGGCAATTATTGAGCCATGTCCTTAATTTAAAAATACTGTGAATTCCATGATGCTGCTGTCAGTGTAAATACCCTTGATGTCATCAAGTTGTCTCTTTGAAGTCTCCAGATTCACATTTTCCTAGTTTCCATATAGGCCTTTGGTTTGAAGTAAAATTCTGATATGCAATAGCAGATCTACTTAAAATTTGAACAAATAAAACCTTGTTCTAATCTTTGCTACTGATATATCATCACTCTTATGTCTTGCATCCAATTTCCCAGCATTCTTAAAATCACACCCATCATGTTTTACATCTTGAAGGAATGTGTAGAACTTAGCAAGATAAGGCAGTGTAATCTCTGTTCTAATTCAGCAATTTAAATGCAGCGTGACAAACTCCTTTTTTTGTGTACTCAGTCCAGTACAACTTAAGAGAAGCCAGCAATATGATCCTGAACCAGGTCTGTGCTTACAATTTCGTTTTAATGTCTACACAAACTCTTACATTTGGAATGTAAGACTGGACTAGGCTGATGGCTTTTTTTGCTTCCCTGAATACACCATTACTCTGGGCAGAAGTCCGAGCTCATGAACCTCTCACATCCATCCAAAACGAGATTAGAAAATAGTGTTAGTTCAATCATCTCTGATTGATTGTTTTGGTTTTTGTTTTGTTAAACAAATACAAAGGTTGGTCTGGTGGTGTTTCTCTCCTCTGATTTTGCTCCTTTGTAGGAGGACATTCCCATATTGCAAGAAACGCTTTCTTAGCAGCAGCAAATTCTTCCTTGCTCCTTTCACTGCTTCCCTTTCTATTCTCCATCTTCCTCATGATCTTACCTGTCCTGCTGCTGTTTTGGTTTTTACCTGGAAAGGAGGAAATGGTCTTGGCAGTTGCTACAGCCTTGGTTAGCCTATGGGACTTTGGCTGCAGAACAGACATCTTTGGGGGGTCAGGAGGGATGTGTGGTTCTGCACCCGCCTTAGCAATTTGCCTGATTCCTCCATTCCACTTGGACTGCAACATGGTGAAATTTTGAGGGCACAGTGGCAGGACTGGTCATTCTTCTTTACTGTGTCTCACTGTGCTTGACTCTAGCTTTCTAAACACAGAGCAGCTTTAAAGATTAGTTCAGTTAGCTGGCCATTCTTAACCTATGCTTGCAGTTTTTAATGTACTTAAGCAATATGATTTGGAAGACCTCATATTTTAAGTGATGTCCTGAAGCCCAGGGGTGTCAAATCATGGCGTCATTGTATTTGTGATTGTCTATTCTGCACTGCTTTGATAAAAAGAAACATAGTAATGCTGAGCACCCTTGAGTCATTAGTAGCTTTTTCATTGATAATGCCCATTCTGTCCCTCATAGCCCTAGAGGTTAGTTTTTTTGGCTGAGGGCAGAGTAGAGGGCTTTAAAATTTAGGTGTAATTGAGAATTCCTATAAGGCTTAGGTAGCATGAGGCGCTCTGGGACATACTAACACTCCAGGGCAAGAGGCATTAAAGGGAAATGAGAGACCAGCTAGACTGTCCTACCAGAAGAACAGTATTTCTCCTTTTGGGCCACTTACAGTGTATGCAGCCTCTGTGTTTAATAAGATGAACATAATTTATCAGCCCAATTGGATTTTAGTCTGGAGATTCTCCAACAGGTTCCAATTCCATGGATTTTTCTTGTGAAGCCATTAGCTCGCTGGGGTTGCTTCTGCAGTGTTTGTGCCCCTATCCCAGTTCTTGAATGTCATCAAATATAAGCCATGGTCTCCATGCAGAATGCCAGTTCCTACCTGAACATTTCAGTTGCTAGAGAATAAAGTAGTAGATGGCCCAAGTCACATCCTTTATTGAGCACAGCTGCCTTCAGGGTGATGTGATGCTCACTGTCCTGGGACTATGTCCTCCAAATACTGCAGAACTGATCTGTCAGAGGCCCTTGGTTCATTTTAACCACCACAGCTCAGAGTTTACCGTCTGGGATGGAGGGTTCATCATAGTTCTTTCCAACCCAAAGCATCTAAGGATGCTTTTTCTCATGGCCTTTTTTCTGGCAGAATTTTTGTTGTGGATTCTGGGTTTTTCTGCATGTTTTTTTCTCTCAGACAGATGGAGCAGTGACCAACTTCTTGGTGATTGTGACTTGTAACATTGAGCTTGGCTTGGAAGTAATCAGGCCATTTTTTGTCTTTCTGTTATAAACATTTTGAGCATTTAGAAATCCTCTTAAGTGGACTGATGGAGTTAGCAGCTTCTACCAGAATGTTTCAGATTAGTGGCAGATGCCCAAAGCTTTTCTTGTGGCATTTGGCAGTTTCAGGAAAGTGTTACAACTTTCATCATCTACTTTTGCCAAATGGCTCAAATGATTCCAGTTGCCAGGAAGATAAAAATCAGCAGTCTGGAATATTCTTTGATCTGTGTTTTTTCTGGATATGGAATGGAACAAATGGAGCATTATCCACTGTGCTTGAGAGATTCCTGCCTGTTGGTTTCATTTGCTGTATGGGTTTGTTTTGTTTCCTCGCCGTGCCTTTCAAAATTAAATTGCTGGGGTTTTTTTATTCAGTCTGCACACAACACATCCTTCATTCTGTTCTCACTGCTGTTCGGAATGAATGTAAATTAAATACAAATTAGGATATGTGTGTGTATCTATTTTTGTATGTAGATAGAAGATACTCTTCCTTCTGGGGTATAATAATTTTGCCATTCAAATGTACTTTAATAATCTTCAACATATTCTTTTTAATTCTTGTCTAGTTCTAACTTTTTAAGGATTCCTCAGTCATGGGAGTTTTTAAAACTGGTCATATAAAACTTTTATTTCCCTTATTTGCCATGTTTTTTTCTTACATCTGTTTATTGTTTTCCCTAAAATGACTAGTGGATGCATCATGCATGCTATTCCCCATGTGTTAGCAATTTTCTCCATACTTGTGGATGCAAGATGGTTCAGAGACATGAGTGATGGGGACTTCTGTTGTTTAGGGGGTCTTTTTTTACGTTGTGGGGTTTCTTCCCCTCTGGCTTTAATGTATGGATCTGATAAATGAGACAACCTGCCCTTTTTTTATTTGTCCTTCTGTTTTAGGCTTCATTTATAGTAGAATCTGCTTTAGTGTATTTCAAGAAAGAGTAGAAATACTGTTAATTGTAGCAATTGGCTGGAAACTGACCCAGTAGTTGTCTGATTCTGTTTTTATTTTCTGAGGGAAGAAAAATGAGGCAAATAACTCTTCCATTTTTGTGATTTATCTACAATTTAAGTGTTTGGTTTTTAGAAAATATCATCAGTTCAAGGAATGTGCTGCCAGTTAATTAAAGAAATAAGATTCTACTTCTTTCCTAATTTATAATTCCCTCTTCTGTCCAAAACAAAGCAGCTAGAGTAGGCAGAATCAGTGACATAGGTAAGAACAACAGCTTGGGATTCTTTTCCTTCTTGTAATACCGCCAAAGGCAGACCTTCAGGGCTTCGTCTGGGCTGGGGGACTCTGACTGTGTTTAATTTTTCTCATTGGTGAAGTATTGTAAACACACAGAGTATACATATCTCATGAAGAGCTCATTTAGATTATGTCTGATCCTGTGCTGGTAGATTCGTTATCAGCTGATTTTGTTTATCATTGTTACCCTAGATGGTGGCTCAGAAGTGTGAGGAGGCAGTGGCTCCTAGCAGCACCTGCTGTCCCTGCAGAGGGCATCACATGTGGGGTAGGGACAGAAAGGGGAAGGTGTACAGAGGAAAGAAGGGAAACTTTATTCATTCTGGATCTATCACTTCATGGGAATCAATCAGGTTGGAAGAGATCTCTGAGATCATTGAGTCCGGTCTATGACCAAACGCCCCCTTGTCAACCAGACCGCAGCACTGAGTGCCACATCCAGTCTTTCCTTAAACACCTCCCTGGGCAGCCCGTTCCAATGTCTAATCACCCTTTCTGGAAGAAATTCTTCCTGATGTCCAACTTAAACTTCCCTTGGGACAATTTCCTCTTATCCTGTCGCTGGCTGTCTGGGATGAGACTCACCTCCGCATGGCTACAGCCTCCTTTCAGGGAATTGTTGAGTGGTAGTGACCCCAGAGCCTCCTTTTCTCCAGGCTAAACACCCGCAGCTTCCTCAACCATTTCTCATAAAACTCATAAAACTCGTGCTCCAGGCCCTTCACCTCATCTCTTACCCTTCTCTGGACTCACTCCAGCACCTCAATGTTCTTCCTGAACTGAGGGGTCAACATCTGGACAATCACTAAACTGTTTAAACTCTGATGTGATCTGCCTTAAATTTTGTGGTCGTCTGAGCTATTAGAGCTTGTCTTCATCTTAGTCGGGTTTGAGGATATCCTGGGATGAAGAGCATAGAGACACCACCTTACACCTGCCCTTGGACTGGGTCAAACTGCTGATTTTTGCCTTGGTGATAAGAGGGTTTAAAAAAAATATGCTGATTTATTCCAAAAGCATTCCTTTTGATCCTTTTTCTTGTGGTAGTATAATGCAATAAGCATCTGCCACTGCATACTATAGCACCTAACTCTTGTAATAAGTTCCTTGCTTAAGTCTGTGATATTATATGAATTCTGTTACATTCTGTTTGTTTATAGATGTTTTTGCCATGGTATATGGCTGCAAACTTACACTGATCTATGCAAGTTTAATATCACCTCTATTTTAAATGGTGAAAAAGTGTAGGCTCACCCAGCCTGTAGTCCTTGCTCTACCGGACTCATTTTCTGCCCTGGTTCATGGCAGAGACAAGGCTGGGTCCACAGGTTAATGGTTGTTCTCAGTGGGTCATCTGTACCTCTTCACTTGGACTCATGCTTCCTTTATTTTCTGGGACAAATTTGAATTAATACCTTTTTGAAATGAATGAATTCAAAAGACATTTTCTTTCCCCAGTGTTCTCTGAAAGTTCAGGCAGACTGCTCTCTCTCGGTTGCACTCAGACCCTGGTGGAGGTATTTTTTATATCAGCTCAGCAGCTGGAGTGGCATGTTTTAAAAGCAAAGGACAGCTGAAGGTAATTCAGCAGAGAAGGTTTGGGTCTCTTTTTTTCTCTCTTTTTTCTTTGTGACCATTCATCACCCCAGGTTGAACCCCAGAAAAGACTGAGGCCAGGATAAAGAAGGTAGATGAATTTTTTTGTTAGTACCTTAGTAAAGTTAGGGTTGGCTTGAGAGCTCCAACTTGTACTTTTATGGGTTAAAGCATGTTTTATTGTTTCATGTTTCTGCTTTTGCTCTTCTTTAAAAAATAAAAAATGCCAAAGCAATTCCTAGTACTGGTAAAAGTGCCTATAGGTCATGTTAAAAAATCCAGTTATAAGGTAATGTAATTTCTGAAATGAATAGAACAAATGTGTATGTGCACATTGCTTATGTATGCACTCTTGATATCACTTTCCTTAATCCTGTTCTTTGGTAATGGCTTGCCAACCAACAAGGAGGAAAATCAAACAACTCTGAAATGTAAACTGAAAAGATGCATTGTGTTACAGGGTAATGCAGTAGCTTTAAAAATCATTAGCACAGCCCCAAAGACAAACATAAAAAAATTGAACTGTGGAAATGAGCAGAGGCTCAAAGTAGCAAATATAAGTGTCTAATTCTGATAAAGATGGTAATTTTACCTCATATTTTAGAGTGTAAGTGTCTGGGAGATGGTGAGCACTTCATGGTAGGATGCAGGAATTCAGGTTCTCTAGGAGTTTTGGGAGAGTTGCTGACAAGGAGAGTGTCTGAGGAAATACGCCCAAAAAGTGAGGAGGCTGAGAGTAGGTAGGAAGCTGTGAATTGGAGGAGAAGGTAGACCAAGGCTTTAAGCAGGTAAATGTTGCCAGATTTTGTCAGGGACAATGGTCTGTCTTTTGTGTTTGTGGAGACAGAAGTTTAGAGAGGTGGGAAAAATGTAAATTTGCCAAATTTAAAGGCACTCAACAAGTCATCTGCTGTTTGTTACTGGGAATTTCAAGTGATATTTGGGCCAAGAAAAGGTCATGAAGAGACAGGGAAAGAAGTATCACTTCATGGTTAAACATAAAAAAAATTTATAAGATTTACTTGAAAAATAATGCAACTTCTTTAAGCACTTTCTGCTTGTCATGCCTCTGCCCATGAATTTATGTTGGCTGGGCTTGGAAATATTGCTTAACAGCTGTTCTGATTTTATCCTTTTAACCAAACACTATGCAAAGGTTCTGCCTCTGTCAAGGGATATCGGAAAGACCCGTCAAGAATGGCATTGCTCAGTGTGTAGATCTTAAGCAGCTCCCCAAAGTCTCCTTGCCCTCCTCTGAGGCTGTACAGCTGCTTAGGAGGAGTATTCAAAAGCAATATTTTAAACTTACTCTCTTTCTTTTTATGGACATAGATCTTGGAACAGTGCAGAGCTGTCTTCTGAAAATCCCTTCGTTCTCTTCTTAATCAAGCAACTTTTAGGACCTAGGAGTTCGCTATCTTTTCCCTTTTACTCCCTCTTAGGTTTTTTATCTTCTCTTCATCTCTTGCCTGTCTTCCATACTTTAAAACTTTAGTACGTCATATACATGAGCTTTGCCAAATTTGCCCATACGTGAAATGATGTTTTAAACTTGCACCAAGCATGTAGAAAACCTACAAACCAATGACCAGGGGAGAGCTTTTAGGAGGATTAGGGGAAAGAAAGAGAGATGTTTTTCTGAGCTTTGGTACATGCAGTTGTTGTGTTTCAAAACTGCCCCTTTGTAGAAAAGGTGCAAAAGTTTGTCCCTTGAAGCATCTTTGAGCACACTTTGATGTGTCTGCTTCCAGTACCTGCTCTAGCATTTTGCAGGTTATGGTTTCTTCCTGTTACTAGCTGCTCCAGGATCCTATATTACACTAAGTCTCACTTCTTTCCTTGTATTGACAGCTGCAAATCAAAAAGAGCCCTTGACTCCTAATTTTAAAGTGAAAGAGGAGCCTAAGGATGAAGAAGCTGGAAGTTCATCCGTGTCTCAGCCCAGCTATATGTTCAGCCCAGAATCTGAAGCCTCAGCTCCAAACGTCCCTGAAGAGAAACTCAAGCCACAAGAACCACAGGCAAATGTAATGAGGCAGGACATGTCAGGCAAGGCAGCATCTGAGCTCCTCATGAAGCTCTCAGGTAGGTATTTCATTTAATAATATTGGATTTCTGGTTGGGGTTTTTTTTGGTGTGTATGCTAGCAGGGTTACCTTGCAAGAAGGTTGGTTCAGCTTTAGTAGTAAACCAAAGAACAATTGAAAAGGCCTGTCTAGAAAGTGTCATGTACATGAAACATCTCAGTTTGGTCTGTAGCCGCACGATCTAATTATCTCTGCTCTGATTTTCAAATTAATGACTATGGAATAAGTCAAAAGAAATGATGCCTTAAAGCTTTTAGGTGCTGTAATTTCTAAAATGTACAAAACCATGTTAATACCAATTTATTCACATATGTCACTGTATTAACTTCATAAGAACGTTTCTGTACTTTACTGTACCTGACATAGCTTTATAAAATATGACTTTCAAAGCTTTTATTTTATTTCTGACAATACATTGTACTCAAAATTACAAGATACACTGTTAAAAATTTCTGTAAATTGAGCCAACTTTCTGCATTTAGTAAGACCGCTTGAACTCGCTTACATTGCCTCAGTGATAGATTCTTCTGCCAGACAAGTAGATAGTGCACACACATAGATAGTGTTAAAGCTGGAGGGAGTCAAATAAAAATATATGTTCTGCTAATTATGATTTGTCTACCTGTCAGAATCGAGGTTTAAGAGAAAGTAAACCAGTTGAGTTCTTCCCACTGGGATCAAGTGGATGATGAAAAGGCTTTGAACTTCTAACAGACCAATTTTAGGACCAAGACATGGAAGGCAATCTGGCAGGCTGGGTTTTGTGCTTCTGCACCTGAACTGGATCTGATAGATTTTACATCTTCTCCAAAACTGGACAAGATTTTTTTTTTTTTCATTATGCCAAAGTCATGCAAGAAGTGCTGGTGCGAATGCATACAAGTTTGGTAACTTCTGAGATCCCTGTCAAACCTACCTAAAATCAGCCGTCTTGATTGGACACTGTCAACCGTGAATTTGAGCTCAAATTTATAGCCGAAACATGAGCTGATTAGGATCTCCCCCATAAAACCTGTAATTAATTCACTCCTGTTTATGCCTCCACCTTTTAATTTGCAGAAGAATTTGAATCACTGATTTGCAAGCCTTCCATGTTAGTGGGGCAAAAAGTGTTTCCCAAATACAAAAGCCAACCAGAGCACCAGTTTACAAATTTTTTTCTCAGACTCCCAAATATGAAACACTTGGTTATTAGTGTAATTCACAATTGCTGCTGGTAACTGGTTTGAGTAGGATGTTTTAGTAAAAAAAACCTTGCAGCCTAATGAATGCTAAGATGTGACTCTTTTTCTTGGTGCATATAAATTTATGTAACTATTTTTATAGAGAAAGAGCTCCATAATTTAATGTTTTATCAAGTACTTCAGAGACACAAGGGTTCTGGGCTGTCAGTCTGGAGTTCAGCACTGGCAGACTGTGTTTAAATATTTCTATTGCTGCCTATTATGTTAGAATATTTGTGCCTTAAATACCTGTTTCTATGAGAGGAATCCAGTGTGTATTAAATGTTGGTCAAGTCTTCAGCTTGTGTTGGGACCTCCCAGGCTTTAAAGGCTGTAGTAAGAAATACACCAGTGTAACATTTCTCTTACAAGCTCTTAGGGACTGAGCAGTTTTTGCTGACAGTAGTCTTTTTGGCTAATCCATAGATTTGGAGGTGAAGAGTGACTCGGATTTGCAGAGACGGTGTTGCTGCCATCCGTATTCCCGCATCAGCCAGGGGATAGGGTTACACCCAGTTTGTCGCAGACAATTTTCAACTTGCACTTCCCTGAGTTACCATCTAAGGCAGAAACTAGAGAGAAAAACACTGAGATACAGTTTAATGTAGGACAGCTACAAAAGTAAAATCTTAAGATGATTAGCCTATTCAGTGGTTTATTTGGGGTTTTTTTTAATATTTACTCTGGTAGAATACTCCCATATCACTGTTGACTTTGCAACCTACTGTAAGCAATTTTGCAGCCTGGTTTTGGTGACTTAGAACTTACTTAAACAATTAAGCCACTTCTTTATAGAATCATCTAAGGTGATGCCTTAAGTTTTAGCTTTTATATTATCCAGATTCTGTACTGCATTAGTATATAACTCTGAACTTCATGTAAAGCATTAGCAAGTTCTCGCAGTTTAGTTAGACAAAATAATCCTTTTCCAGCCTGAGAACCAAGAACACCATTGCAGCTTCAGGCCCAGAAAGTACAAACAACAGTGAATTGAGGAGACTAATCTGGGAGGATGGGACTTCATAACCTGAAGCTGTAATTGGACAATTAACCCCAATATGTAAATGGACCAAAACTCATAATGTGTGAAAATATGTGACCCATTAACCATCTTGGGTGTGGCCTTGGCTCTTGTACTGCCCAAGGGGTCTTCTTTGAAGGCCTTTTAATAAATACGTACTTTATTTCTTTAACACTGTCTAGCCTCTGTTCTAGGTAGCTTCTCAAGGCATCAAGGGACCTTAAAGATGACAGAATCATTTAGGCTGGAAAAGAGCACCAAGGTCATTGACTCCAACCATTGACTGATCGCCACCCTGTCCTGGGTCACAGCACTGGGTGCCACATCCAGTCATTTCTTTGACACCTCCAGGGATGGTGACTTCACCACCACCCTGGGCAGCCTGTTCCAATGCCTGGCAACCCTTTCTGTGAAACAATTCTTTCTGATGTCCAGCCTGAACCTCCCCTGGTACAGCTTGAGGCCATTTCCTCTTGTCCTGTTGCTGGTTGCCTGGGAGAAGAGACTTCCCGAGCTCCAACCTTTTTTCAAGGAGCTGTAGAGAGCAATCATCTGGTTCCAACCCCCCTGCCATGGGCAGGGATATCTTCCACTAGAAGATATTGCTCAGAGCCTCATCCAATGTGGCCTTGAACACTTCTAGGGATGAGGCATCCACATTTCTTCCTGAGCCACCTCTTGAGATTAAAGGGAAAAAAGAACAAGCTTCCTCCTTTTTCATGGTAGTGGAAAGAAAAAAAAAAAATAGAACAAGTATATCTTGACGTTTTTACTCTCTGTGGGAGATCCTCAGTCAAGCGCCCTTGTTAGATTTTGATATATTTTATAATTGGGTTTAAGTCCAGTCCTTCCAGATTCTCTACGTGCTTGATAAGGACTGAATGGATTGTGGTTTTGCTTTATTATTTTCACTTTCTTCTGCATAATACAAATCATCAAAACCCACATCACATACAAATTCAGGAAGGAATTTCCAACATAAGTGTTGTGCTTCCTGCATTCCTGACATACATGCTGCTGTTATCCTCTGAGCAAGAATATTGCTGATTGTTTCAGCCTCATGGATGGGGGCCACTTGGGATTTGGGCATAGGTCTTGCTATCTACTTCCATGTGAAGGATAAACTGGTTTCTATTTTTCATTGGGAAATCTCTTTTCCCAAACAGAGGTGCTATGTTGCCACCTCTTAGCTGTACAGGGTAGTGGAAGGACTTTCCAGCTCTGAAGCCTGGTTTGGTCTGGTGCATACTGTAGCGTAGGTTTGTCTAAATCACCAGCCCTTTGTCAGCCTCCATTTGTCAGCCACTCAAATTACTCTAGAGATACGAAAAGTTAGAAGAATAAACATATTTTCTTGTTGTAGAACATTGAAAGAACATTTGTTAGCTGCCATTGTAGAAGCAGATGGAAAGAAACGAGAAAATCACACACAGCTATTTTAGTTCTACAAGACATGACTCTCTGTCAAGCTGAAGGGCTCTTCAGACACCTTCTTCTAGCAACATGACCAGAGTTTGGGATCAGGCCCTTGTCCCACACATTTCTTAGGTGGAATTGGACCTTCTACTGTAGTTCTTTCTCTCCCATGTTCCCCTGGGATTCAGGTCTTCTACCCCCCAGTTCATAGACTTCATACCTACTCACATCTCTTCCAAAGGATTATCCAGGCTCAGAGGGCTCACGTCTCTTGGGCATGCCTGGGCAGAACCCACTTCCACCCAAACAGCCAGGACGAAACTTCCTAATAATCAAGCTGCTATTTGAAAATAAATCAAATGCCTATTTGAAAGAAATTGTATTTGGAAGTTAACAGGCAAAGTTTGAGCAGATTTTCAACCTCCATTCTGCAGAAGAAAATAAAATTACCACCGTGATCTGTATGAGTGCATGAAAGTGAGCTGGGAATTCTGTCCATTGCTAAGTCTTGACTGAGACTAGATTCATTGTTAAGCAAACAGATTTGAGGAGATAGTGGAGTGGGGCAAATTGCTCTCATGTCTGTTTGGAAGGGTGCCATCGCTGCAAGATTTTAAATTCCCATAAAATAGTGCATAAAATCAGTTAGAAGAAATTGGAGTAAAGTGTCTCAAATGCACCTATTTTTTTACCTTTTTACCAGTTCTTTTTCATGGAAAAGCTAATTTATTTCTCAAAATATTTAATTAAGTGCTGCCCTCAATGATTCCTGGTCAGTTTTATGCACTCAGTCTTGTAAATTGAAAGGTAGGTTTCGGAGGAGACTGAAATGAAAAAGAAATATTTGCATTTACATGCCAATGTCAGAGCTGAAAAACTCATTTTCTGCTGAAATAGTCGTGCTGCTTACATGTTTGGATCATGTATTAGCTTTTAGAAACATACAATATTTTGGCTTCTTCCTCAAAAATGAGTGTACTGGTGGAGGAGTATAAAATCTATCCCAGGTATTAGTACTTTTTGGGTAATGTTTTACCCAGAGACATTAGTATGTCCTTGTCTTTCCTAGAAATGTTGTCTGAATCACATTTGCCTTTATTTCAGATGTATCCTATTTTTGAAATATGTTCATTTTGCATATAACTCAAGTTGTTTTCCTCCTCTCTTTTTTCCATGGGTCAATTCCCCATGTATTGCACATCTCCTTGTTAGCCCAAGCAAGTACATGACATTTGTACTATTTGGTTCCTTTGGATTTTTTGTTCTTCAGTCCTCAGGTCACACAGTGTTTTCTTGTAATGCACCAGTGCCAACAAAGTGTCTTAATTTGGGGTTATCAGCACATGTAATTAGTGCAGACTTACTTCATGACCTCAGCACACTAAGTGATGTGTTGCCTACAATGAGTCCAAAAGCATTCCTGTTCAACTCCATTGATCACCTAATTATTATATGATTGTTCCACTTTTGGAACAACTGGTTATTACAAGGGAAGTTTGTGATGGGTATTTTGACTTTTTTTTTTGATTAAGCCTTTATCCACTTAAAAATATTTATGGTAATTTCATATTTCATGCTTTCTAGTTAATTTTTTGACACTGTATCATACTTTTAATTGAAATCACATGGATTAGAACTACCATTTTAAAAAAGTAAAACAAGGAGAAAAGAATGATCGTACAATTCTCGCATAAAGTAAAGTCAGAACTAATCTTGCTGCATATTTCTTTTCCACAACGTTGTGGACTTCTCTGGGAAGTGCCGGTGTGGAGTCAGGCTGCTGTCTTTGGAGACCGCTGTTGCCAGTACCTCGTGAGAGTCCCTGCACCTGGGCTGATTGCAGGAGAGCTGTCAAGGCTTTCATCCCTGCTTAGGAACCCTTGATAACAGGCAGAGAAGGGAAAATACAGGGAAGTCTTTTGTTCCTTGGGGCTTCTGTCCAAGCCCAGAATGTAAGTGGGGAAGTGTGTGATCTGAAATAAGACATTCTTCATGGGAAGTAGAGAAATGGCAAACCATGGCAAGTCACATTCCCAGATTAAACCCTGCTAGTAGCCAAGTGGGTTTTGTTAGGGTTTTTTTTTTCATTTTGGTTTTTTAACCAGGTTCTTCAAGTAGGGTCTTGCAGGTAAGCACTGTCAGCCTACCATTTAAACGGAAGGGGCAGACAATGTCTATCACAACTCTAATTAGTCTACAGCTTTAATTTGCTCCTTTTTGTTTCCTTGGATCGCATTTCAGTGAAGCAGCTTTTAGTTGCAAAATTCTGTAACATGGGAGTTTGGAGGTTCCACTTTCATAAATATGAACTATTTCATGATTTTTTTTTTAATGCAGGATCCTGTTACATTGATTCATTGACATTGTCTTATATAAAACAGCAGTTCGAAAAAAAATACTAGCAAAATAAAACATCCAGCACAGCGCCCTAGGGAACGTCAGATGTTCCTTGTTGTGTCTCTGTAGCAGAACCTTCAGGGCTCGCCAACTGTTCCCTACCTCTGAGGTTTTATTTAAGCTGTTTTAGGGCATGTTTATTTCTAGCAAATCAGAACAATTAGCATAACAAAACGCCTGATTCTCTGTGCTGAAAGCTTTTGAAGTTGGTACAAGTTGACCCACTAGTTACCCCTGTCTGCTTCATTGTGGAGACTGGTACATGAGTCCAATTTATGAGACGTATGGGAAAAGCTTTCTTCTCTAAGTTGATTCATAAAGTTGATTTGTAAAGCTGATGGGCATTTCAGAAAATATGAGCAACTTAGAATTTTAGTCACAGGGTAAAGTTTTAAATAAAATGGTGGGAAGAAACAGGCATGATTTAACAAGTATGCATTTGATTTTGGCAGTGCAAGGTTATTGGACAGCTGTTGTGTCAGCCAAAGCAATATTTACTGCATGACTTGTGTTTTTTATGAAATCTATCCCTTACCTTTGACTTCTGTCTCAAATAATGGGAAAAGCAGAGTGCTGCATTAGGAAGGGTATGTTCAGTGTCCCCACAGAGCATGTAAGGGCTGCATGGAATCACAGAATGGTCTGGGATGGAAGGGACCTTTAAAGGTCATCCAGTCCAGCTCCTCAGCAATGAGCAGGGACATCTTTGTCAAGATCAGGTTGCTCAGAGTCCCATCCTACTTGACCTTGAACGTTTCCAGTGATGGGCAACCTGTTCCCATGTTTCAACACTCATATTGTAAAAAATTGTTCCCTTGTATAAGTCTGAATTTACCCTCTTTTGGGTTAAAACCACTGCCTCTTGTCGTATCATAACAGGCTAAACAATCTGTCCTCACCTCTCTTACAAGCCTGCTTTAAGTACTGGAAGGCTGCGGTAGGGTCTGCCCGGAGCCTTCCTTTCTCCAGGCTGAACAACCCAGGTCTCTCAGGCAGTCTCCACAGGGAAAGTGTTCCAAACTTATGATCAGGTGCATCTGGTCGTGGCTGCTCCGTGCTGCAAGGCAGCAAGGGGGAACTGAGCCTTTCAGTCTGGCACGGGGGAACTAAAGGCCAATCTAATTGCAGCCTGCACCTATTTGAAGGGAACTTGGAGAAGCGAGTTAAACTCTTCTCTCTGCTGGCAGATGGTAAAAGAGGGGCTAACAGCTGCCAGCTGCAGTTTGGGAAGTTCAGCGTGGACATTATGAAAAATTTCTAGTGCTGCATTAGAACAAGCGTTATCTTCCTTCTGAAAGTGCTGCAAGATGAACCTGCAGCTGGCCTAGTGCTGAAGGGTCATTAAATAATTCTCTTTGGAGGGGACCTCCAATGTCATCTATTCCAGACATTTGCTCAGAGCAGGTCAAGCCAGGCAGGCTGCTGAGGGTCTTGCCAAGTTTAGAATGTGTTCAGGGTTGGAGAACCCAACCTCTCTCAACAACGTGTGTCACTATTTCCCCATCCTGATGGGAATTCTTTCTCCTGTATGTATAAACAGAATTCCCCATGTTCCAGCTTGTCTGTTGATCACTGCGCATTTATGAGAGAAGTCTGACTTTAGCTTCTCTACACCTTTGCTTTATTCCTTGGAGAGCTGTCGGCAGCAAGGAAGCATGCCCTTAGTGTTGTTTTCTTGAAGCTGAACAAACTCGGTTCACACAGCTCTTCTGCTCTTACCTCGCAGCAGCCCTCTGACAACCGTGGTTGCCTTCCCCTGAACGTGCTCTGGGTGTGTCAGTGTCTGTCCTGTACTGGGGGAGCCCCAGATAGGGCACAATACCCTAAATGCAGCCTCATAGATGTAGAACAGAGGGTAAGAGTCGCCTCCCTCTGCCTGATGGCCGCATATCTGATAATGTGACCTGAAATAGGGTTGACCTTCGATGCCACAAGGGCACTTTGCTGACTTGTGCTCAATTGGAGCTGGACTGCGATAGTCCCGACTTTCAGAGAGATTGAATGAGGTCTTTCCAGAACTTGCCAGTCTCTGTTCTAGGCTGTAGAGTGGTGTTGCCTGAGAATAAATTCCAGAAGTGCTCTTACTGCTATACCTTATAGAGGTGAAACTGTCAGGCCTTCAGAGATAAATGTTATACCCTGAGCTTTTAGGTAGCACAAATACTGTTCTGTGTTTCTGCTGTTGTAGGTTTTGAGGGGATTTTTAGAAAGTTTGTCACTAGTTTGTGATTCCTTGCAGTTGTGATTGCCAAAGAACCTGAAAACTGTGGAAGAAATTGCCTCCTCCTGGAACAGGCCTGTCCAGTACTCTATTTTTCATATCTGAAGTGGAAAATTGTCTCACCCAATCTGAATAGGATGACATTTATAAAGGCTTTCGCAGATAAGATGATTAAAAGTTACACTGCTCTGTAAAGAAACAGCATCTCTGTGGGTTGATAAAGTACCTCCATGTATAAATAGTTTTCTCTTATTTTGTTAAGGTGTTTCTGTATCACAAAATTAACAGCAGAAAACACATACTGGGTGATTTAGTTAATCTTTCGCCCTCTGAAGAGTCTCAGCACTGCTGTGCTGTTATTCTGAGCCTCACCCAGGTTAGTTTTGACTGACTAGCAGACTCTGTTTTGGAGATCATGGTCTGGATACTTCTGAGCTATTCACGTCTTTTTAGCCCACAGATTTTGCTCTACTATTATAGAAATCTGACCTGAAGAAAGAACCCTGACTCTGATACACTAACTTCATATTCTGATACATTGGAGATTATTTAACCAGCTCAGTCACTAGGTCTACTGTAAAACTCAAAGATAAAATGATTTCATTATTTAAAGCAGGAGACCTTTTGTGTACCTGTACTTGACTTGAAAAAGTTTAGCTGCACTATAACCATGTGAGATACCTGTGTAAAGAAATAAGGGGCTATCACCTTACTCCACAATGAACAGCACAGAAAGGAAAATAATCCTCAAGAAGCTGGAGTTCGACTGCCTATATGGTGAGACAGATATGGGCATAACCTTAATTACAGTGTTTTGCCAGCACAAAATCTAGCACAGCAGGGTTTTATGCCTCTTATTGCTGCTTGTGGGATAGACTGACTGTGTTTCCCTTTCATTAGCTCTTGTAAAATTATCAGAAACCCTCCTTCAGTCTTTTTGTGTGTTTGCTTTGGGGATTTAGAGTATGACAGAATTCACATTTGGCAGCGACATTCTGTCAGATCAAAAGGGTGCAGCTGGGAAGATAAAGGTCAAAGGAAATGATCAAATATGTAGATTTAGTTAGGGCAATTGCAGTGCTTGCTGCTGCTGAGGGAGAGAAGGTCACTGGTATTGCTTGACTCTTGCCTTAGTTGGGGTCCTATCAGTTTGTCTGATACAAAAGCATTTGCAGGACAGGGAATTAAACTGTGTGGAGCAGGAACAGAAATAGAAAGAATATTTTAAAAGCAGAGAGCAGCAAAGGTCAGCTTGACTCTGCACCTAAATTTGGCAGCTGGGTGCAGAGCTCAGTCTGTCAGACATCTGAAGAACTCATTTGTTTGCAGAGTTACCTGAGCTTTTGATTGACACTGTTACCTGATGCGTTCCTTTGCTGCTCTGTGTTCACTTTCAATGCACAGCATGCTATTTTTACAGTTTTAAACACAGATGCAAGGTTCTGTGGTTTTATAATAAGAGAGTAATGGAAGCTTTAAACAAAATTTTAAAAAGAGAAAAATCTTCTTAACAGGACAAAAAAAGCGCATTATGATATTTCTAACTGGTCTTCAGCTGAGAATTCACTACAAAAATTTCTGAAGTCTGAGATGTATCTGTGGATAGTAGATAGTAGAGATTTTTATCAATGTTTATATGTGTCTTTTAAAGGTCAAGAAATGTCATAAGAAAAGATTGAAAGCACTTCATGTAAATTGTTCCTGGAACGTATCCAAGTGGCTTTTATCTCCTGGCTTCAATTTCTTTTTTTTTTT
>WBMY01012569.1:893656-933965 GCA_013397315.1 Donacobius atricapilla
CCCCTAAGAGCTGTAGGAAGTAAAGCCACTTTTTCTCTACTTCAGGAATGTGGAGAGAGGCAAAAACTAAGGTAATGAAAAAGGACCTGGTGATACATAGGAGTTTAATTTTAGGTAGAATGCTTATGCCTTCATGTTAAAGGGATTCTTTCCATCTTTTGCTGGTGGAGACACCATGACACCAACCAGCTGAGGAAGTTGAAAACATTTTTGGGGATAACCAAACCATGTTTTGGTGCCTCTGAGACCCACTGTAATATTGGATAATTGAAAATGAAAGGCCTGAATCTTTCACACTTGAAATATAATCTGTGAAGCTGACACACTCACACGTGAGTTAGAAAAGATGGGAAAAACAGAGCAAACAAATTTTCTTGGAATGATTCCTTACCTGGGAGTCCCGTCTGGTATTTAACTCTGTTCATGCATTTATTTATGTTCTTGGTTCTCCAGGCATATTGCCTTTTTTATCCTGTCTGTCTCTGGAGTTTCTGGTCAGCATCCAGCCAGGAGAAGCAACACCTCATTGGGGAGTTCTGCCATGATACCAGTGTCCTTTCAGGAGTGCTCTGAATGAAAATCACTAGAAAAAAAAATCATGCTCTTTTTCTGAAACTAAATTGAGAGTAAATTCTACAGGTCTTCAACTTCTCTTTCCACAGCAGAAAGTCTGAATCAAAAAGACTGTATAGGTATTTGGGGTGTAGTAAACAAATAACCTTGGAGCCTTGATTTTGAGATTTCAGGGCTTTTATTCTGAATAAAAAATTATCACTTACCTTGCAGCCAAACCAAAGCACTCAGCAACACCCAAGGAATCCCAAGTGTAGAAAGTGAACTAGAAATCAGCTTCTTAGACTGTGGTTTTGTTTGATAGGCCTGGGACACTGGAGAGGAAGGCAAGAAGGGGAGGATATGGACTTAAGAAAACTCTTCATTATGGTTAATGAACTTTGTAATGTATGAGAGAGTATCTGTCAGCCTTGAGAAAAGGATGAGCCCCAGAATACCCCTCTCATCTAGAAAGCTTGTGCAGGCGTAATGAACAGATTCTTCACGTGGTTGTCTGGAAGTTTCCACGAAAGAGAGCAGAAGAGGAGAAGATGAGGTTTCCTCCTCTGTCCCTATCCCCATACTGATTCTTCTGTTGGTGCTGGTACTTCTGCTGATAAAGAGTAATTTGGAGTTTGTAAGAGGCCTTCAGTGCCCACCTTAGGAGGGCTGGTGTGGAGATGCAACTTCATTTAATAAATAGAAACAAAGCTTCACTAACTGGTTTGTCATCACACACGCAGTATTCATAGAAAGTGATGTAATTCACATATTTGCAAATATGCAACTGTTTTCTGCTTTCTAGTTTGAAAATGTATTTTCAAGAGCTTGCTTCTATTTATAACAGCCAGAAGAATACTGAGGCTGTCAGCTGCTTGCTTCCCTTCCCATTTGCAGGCATGCGGTACACAAATTACAACTTGGTAATTGTGATTTCTGCTTTGAGCACTCTGAAAAATTACAGCCTAATTAAATAATTATGGCAGTTGTTTAATCCTTTTTTTTAATTTTTTTTAAATACATATTTGCAGCCGAGAGTTTCAAGGAAACCCAGATGGTAAAGATAAAGGAAGAACCGATGGAAGTTGACATCCACGACTCGCAGGCTTCGGTGTCACCCAGCCAACCCAGCCCGAACGTCGGCTACAGCACTTTATTGGGGCGAGACATCAGCGAGCGCATCCCGAAGGCACCCGAAGGCCGTGTGCTCCCAGAGAGAAATCTGTTCAGCCAGGACATATCAGTGAAGATGGCATCTGAGCTGCTCTTCCAGCTATCAGGTAAATCCAGTGCAACTGCTCAGTAGCTGAAGTTAAAGAACAAAATGAGATTTTTTTTTTGTGTAACCTCAAAGTTCTATGAAACAGTGCGATCACCGGGGCTGAAAACTAATAGGAGTTAAAACCTTCCTACCCTCACGCTTGGAACACAGAAGCTGTGCCAAAAGTCCCCCATAGTTTGCATATGCTTTAAAACACTGTGGCAGCCGGGTCAGATTCACAGTATTTCAACTGAGTTGGAAAAGCCAGAGTTCAGCTCCTGTATTTTTGAAAGCTAATTAAATAATTTGTGATGACTGCTTTGATCCCTGTAGAGGGGAGTCTGCAGATGGCAGTTCCTGGCCTAAGCGGCCAGTGGTTCCAGGATGGAGCACTCCTGGGGCTGCACTGCCCACTTCCCTTGGCAAAGACAGTGAACCTCATCTCTCCCACAAAGCCTGTGGGACCTGCATTGTGTTCAATGAACACTTGCATCACGCACTCTGCATGGAGCTCTAACACTGACACGTGGAGCTGAAAAAACTCCTTGGGTGTTAATTTAAATAAAATCATGCCCATTCTCTAATCATTCTGGAACCATTTACCCAAAATTACCCTGGGTTATCCTGTCACCTGAAAGCATTAAAATAGTTCTGCTGAATAAAATCTGATAGAGAATATTTGACATATGCTAATCACAAAACTCATGTGTGTTCCTCTGCAGAAAAGGTGAGCAAAGAGCACAACCACAATAAAGATAACACCATCAGAACTACAGCCAGGTAAGTACAGCCTGTGGTTACCTGCAAAGCTGCACTGTAAATAGCATTGCCTCCTTTTGCCTTGTGAGCTCCAACCTGTCTGTCTCCTGCAAATGGGACCTGATAGTAAAAATGTCAGATATTTCCATGAGTAATGGAACTCATCCATGAAAAACTCCTGCTATAGATCTAATTGCTTAGGGTTCATAAGTCAAAAAGGCCTAAAGGGCTTTTGACTGTTCTCCTCTGATCAGGTAGTCACACATCATTTTAAAAATTATTTATTCTATTTTTTTCAACGAAAACTGAAACTTAAAAGAAACTGTGATATATGCAGTGCTTGAGGGAAGACCAGGCTGACAACTGGATTTTAAGACATGGAAAAATGTAAGAAGAGGTGATTTTGATTGTCTTCCGTCTAGATAGATTCCTTTAGAAAAAATTCAATTTAGTATTTGTCATCTTAGTACATTCTAGAGATGAATTTTTAAAAGCCAGACTGTAAGACAGTGCTAACAAAACCTGTGTTAAAAATCACAGTTGCATTATTACAAGAATTTAAATTAAGCAGGAGTTTAAAACATGATCCTTTTGTGGCCTGTGCTGTTAAAGAAATGTGCACTTAAAAGTACTGTGGATGGGAACAAGCCCACAAGGTGTTTACATATCCATGAGCAGCAGGATGAGGTGTCCCTATGGGAAGATTTAAAGCTCTTACACAGTAAGTGCTAGCTGGAATTGGTAGAGACTTAGGAGCCCTTGGTAGGGTAGGAAGAGTAGGCAGGAATTGGCAAGGATATATGTATTTCCTGCCTTAAAGTTCCCTAATTGTTGTGGATGGGTTGGAGACTGAGCACACTGGAGTGATGAAGAGTTAATTCAAAGAGAGTAAGAGTTTCTTGCCTTTGCAGCCCCTTTACAGAAGTTCTCAGTGCTAACTTATAACAACTTTGCCCAGGCAGAATGGAAAATATTTCAGTTGCAAAGAAAAGGTCTCTGAAATACATTGTACTTAAAGTTCTAGGCCTATCCAATTCATTCATGGTAGCTGCAATAAAGAACTTGTTTTTAATAAACTGACCAGCTCAGTAAATGTACATTAGGGACTTTTTGATGTTACAAGTTGAAAGATAATTCAATTGAGCTTTTGGCTTCTGGTTACAGTGAATGCTTCCCATATTTGCTAGTGTGGGAATTTGTCAGATATGCAGCCTGCACAGCCTTTCTGTGCTACTTAAAAAGCATAAGCCTGAGACACAGAGAGAAATGCACATACTGTCCAACTACTCATTAACCATCCAGGGTGTGCAGCAGGGATGGGCTGACAAATAGTTGAAAATAGATTTCAGTGTCTCATGATGTTACCAGCAGGACTGGTGTGAGAATCCAGAGCTACTTTTGGATCTATCAAAGATAATTCCAATTGGAAAGGTTGAGGACAGTTCAAAGATAACTTGCCCTTCTTCTGGCTGCCAACTTTTAAGAGGGCAGCACAGTTGGCTGTTGTCAAACTTGTATTTAGCTTTATTGAGATGACCTTACAGTGGCTGCTACCCATCAGGGCATGAAATGCTGAGTGCCTGGTTCAGTTTCTCCGGGTGCTTTTCTTATCTTGCCTATTTGTCAGCAAAAGAAGACATGAATGAGGAGAGCTTCGTAAGAGGGGAAGTGAGTCAGTTATTAAATCCTGCAAGTTCAAACAGATTGACTTGAAAGACCTTGCCAAAATAAAAAAGCCAACCCACCCCAAACCAAATAAACAGCTGGAAGCATTTACTGGTAAGGGTATGACGCCTTCTGAAAAACAGAATGTGATGGAGCAGCCAGTGGAGGATAGAGGCGCTTGGACTGCATTAAGAAAACATGTGGTGTTGCAGTTTGGCTCACCACCCCACATCTGGAGTAATGACAGAAAGGCATTTGAATCACAATTGCTTTGTGAAATGTGCTGACAGCTGCAGAGAGCCAAGGTGGGGTCAGTGTTGTCCACCTGTGAGTAGCTGGGAAGCCCAAAGATTTAGCCATGTCACTGGTGAGGCTTAAATCAGCGAACTCCAGCAAGATGGGGTACACAAGCACTTTTTGCTGTCTTATTCCTTATTAACATTTCTAACTGTCACCTATCTGTTGCTGTTCCTCTTGTGAGTATTCCTGGACTTTGCCAGCATATACTTCCATGTGACTTTGCTTAAGCAGCCGGAACTGGCAAGGATTCCTCACAGTTCAATGGCTGAGTGAGATGGTAGAGCCTGCCATGTGTGATGAGAAGACAGAAAGTGGAGAAGCGAGTGATCTGGAAGCGAGTACGCCGGTGTAAGATGCCTAGATAAGTTTCTTTCATCTAGAGAACTGCGTAGCCATGAAACTGGAAAAGTGCAGCCAGAGGAAAAATAAAAAATATCCTGAAGCTTAACGTTCATCAGAAAGGACTTTCCACAGTGATTGAAGACAAAGTGTGTTATTTCTTGCTGTGAAGCAGGAGCTCCTCCCTGCATACTTTGCACTGGGAATCAGAGGACATATCTGCTGAAATAGAAATAATAATAGGGCCACCACTGAAGAGACTCAGCTGCCATTCTAGAGGAAGGCAGAAAAGAGGTATCCTAGGATACTCTGGTTCTGTAATTCACCAGAGGCCAATGGAGGAGAGGGAAATCCTTGGGATATGACACAATGTGACCTTCAACAACTCCTGCTCATGACCTATGGCCTAACCTCAAATAGATAAGCCCTGCACCATCTGTTTTGCCTAGAACCAGCAGTGAGCAGTGTCCCAGTGACTGAATCTAAGGCACAAGCAGGAAGGCCAACATGGAAACTCAAGCGGATTACAAGATTTTCAAGAGTTACAATAGTAATAAAACATCTTTTATTGCTGTTTTTCTTTCAAATCATTATTAAACCAGTGAGAGGAATGTTGCAATAAATCATGGTGTATTTTTATACAGTGTCAGTCTGTTTTGTATTATGTCATCCCTGAGTGGGAGTGTGAGTCTTGGAAGAAGTTAAGTTTTGCACATGTTTGTTGGTGCTGTTTTGGTTTATCCCAGTCACTTGTTTTCTGGAGTATCCTGCACTGTTCAGCTATTGGCATTCACCAAACTGTTCAGGTTTGGGGCAACTTCACTTCTTCCCCTTCAGCACAGCCTAATGTTGTCTGCTTATGGATGTGTTCAAACTTTTATAGAGATACCAAAATATCCCATTAACTGTCACATATGGAACAGCACAAAATGATTCATGTCCAAAAAACTAAAACAAAGTGATTGCCAAAAGTGTTTTGCAATCAAGTCAACTAATTATCAACGAGTTTCCCTGAGGCAGAAGAGGTCTGACTAAGAATACAAGTGACTCGGTGGAGACACCGTGTTTGCTCTGCAAAAAAGCTGCATGAGGGAAAACACAGGCAAGTGATGCCTTTTGGACAGAAACTTAGGGTATCTGGACTGATGAGGTCAGCTTGGTGCAGCTGGCACGTACTTTGAGTGTGGACTACTTGCTGTGCAGCACCTTGTAAGACCTCATAGTAGATCCCTTATCCTGAGACAATTCTTGGATTTTATTCCTGGGTAAGAAAACGCTGCAGAAATGGTCTGGCCTCCTGTCCTGCACCTTTAAAACACCCACTATACAGCAGCCTGTTAAGGATTCTTGGTCTGGGAGAGAGCAGATTTAAGGTGATTCTCATTTTGCTTGGAGGAAATTGATAGTTTGCCTGCAGGTGGAATACATTCCCTTAGAAAGCAGTTTTCCAAGAAAGACTGTGGTTTTCAATTTTGAAATTTTTTATGTATCTCTTGCTGATATCTGTCTGTACTACAGACAAGGAATTCTTGTTTCTGTTGTGATCTTTGAGCAGAAAACAAATACTTTTGTATGCCATTTCACTATTGAAATTAACTTTTTTCTGCCTATTAATTAAAACTAAAGCAAAATATTCCTTTTGGAATTATGTAGCTGGTAATTTTTGTGCTTCATATACTCTTTGGGATGCACCTGTTCAATTTATGAATCATTTCCTGCTTTAAAAATCAAATTCATGGACGCAGTTTCATTCATGGAAGGCCATGTCAGAAAAGAACTATTCAGCATCTTAACCTAATATTTGAAAAGTTCTGTTTTAAAGATAACTGCTGTATGGTTCAGATTATTAAATAATAATATTTTTTACCTTTCCTGATTGCCCTCTCCAGATATGACAATGGAATAAAAATTTTTGAAGTGTTAATTTTAATTATCCATATTGTATTGTGATACAGCAAATGTGAGATGTTGAAATATAGCTAAAAGCCTTTTGTAAGGTCTTCAGTTTTCACTCTGAAATGCAATTATACTGAAGCCTGCTGCCTCATTTTTCAGCATGAATTCTGTAAGTGAAACGGGTTTTTTTGACAAGGTAGTATTTCTTAAAATATTAAGATGTTGAGGTCAAAATTTGTGTTTACTTCTTCTTGTGTTAACTGCTGTTTTCCTTAAAAAAAGGCATCTTGTTTTTTCCTATAGCCCTTTCTTTTCTGAAGACACATTTAGACAATCACCATTCACTTCCAACTCAAAAGATCTCCTGCCCAATGAAACTACTCTTCATGGAAGGATGCCTGCACCAGGTCAGATACCGTCTTCTTTCATTACTTCCAGTTAACAGATATTTTAAAAATTTCCTTACTGTAAACTCCACCACCTGACTAGTGCTCTTAAAACATGGTTTGCTTTGTCAAAAGGCAGCTATTTCGCTATTGTAAGTGCTTATTATTTAGAAGTAAAAGAGAAAAGTCAATATTGCTGGAGCATTTCTGTTAATAGTCTTTAGGCTGCTGTTTCTATGAGTTGTGCAATAGTCTATAGCAGATTAAATTTAGCAATATCAAGAGAGGTGAGGGGTTATTTTGTGTGTGTGTGTGTCTGCCACTGTACTGATGCCGAATTACTGTCTGCTATTCTCCTGTTTCCAGCCATTTCCATCTCCAACTCTGGAGTACAGATGAAATGTTTGCAGGACATGTATCAGGGTGGCCGGGCTTGGCAATACAATTTTCCTGCCTTTAACAGGAATTTAGAACCTTTCTGGAAGGATGTGGAGTTCTTCAAATGTACTGAAAGGCCACAGTGTCTGTGGGTGCCTTGCACTGATTTTCTGAACTAGTTTACAGGCATTTTATGTCCAGCTATAGCTTGGGTAATATTCTGCATTAAAATGGAAAATACAGGCATATAATAATACTATTCAAGGTCGCAGTGAACACATGCAAAAACTTGATATGTGCCTTCACTGTCCTGCTGCAAAATAACTCGTTTGCTAGTTCACGGCTATCTGTTCTTAAATTAATAGCTCTGGGGTTCTAAAGGTCAGTAATTACACAGTCAGCTGTAGGGGGGGTTATTCACCTTTTCTTAGCAATCAATAAACTTTTGGGCATGTTACTGCTAATTTTCAGCTATAGACTGTCATTTAATTTACAACTTAACAGACCCTTCATTTTTTTTAATGCTTGAATAGTCATTTGACAGCTTGTGAAGTGGCAGATGAGGGTAAGAGCTAGATGCTGTCTAAGGGTAAATATGCATAGCAAGAAAAAAAAAAAAAGTCGGGTAAGGACAAGGGTCTCCAGACTGTGCACAGACATGCTTCTGCAAGGAAGCAGTGGATTCTGTACCTCTGGGTGAGAAGAACCAGATCAGGTGTGGTGCTTTTAAGTATTAAAACGTAAACCAGGTTAGCACTTTCAATCCTGGCTTTTGACCTTGGCATAACGTGGAATATTCATACGCCCAGATGAAAGATGAGAATTCACAGACTCTCAGGCAGGGCTCAGTACCTCAGAGGACACAGCCTCTAGCAGCAAGACTTTTATATCATACCAAGATAAATGCATAAGAATTTTAATTCTCTCTAAGACTCTACTTAAGGTGAGCCGCCTAGAAGTATGGGTGGGTTTTGGTGACGTATTTGATCTTCTGCTTAAAAGATGTAAAGTATCTTGTTGGTTAGATCATCCTGGAGTGTTAGAATGGCTTCTGAGGATCTGGGTTTTTATATGTTAGCACCACTCCAAATCTGTTCTGTGGAACCTTGATAGGTCTGTCTATTATAGTATATATTGCTCTGTGGTTATAAGACTCTGGTATATAATAGTAGCAAGTATACTGAAAATTTTAAAATGTTTCTACTATGTTTTTATTTTTGGAACAACTATTATCATTCCAAATATGTTGTTTATTCTCAGCTTCACAGCAAATTCTTGGGCCTGAAGTGCAACTTCACAGTAGCACCAAGAATGTGATTTAAATTTGTAATCAATCATAAATACTATATTCATGTAAAAGAGCAGCAGAATACCCACAGGTAGATTTCCTATTAGTTTCAGAACTTGCAAGAAGAAAGAGCCTATGTAGTGCTGTGGATAGCTCTGAAAACATTTTATTCCTTCAAAGAATAGCATTAAGAAACAGAAACAAACTATTGGCCTACAAAATAGTTTGGCCTACAAAAAGTATTACAGAAAATGCGATGGAAGGGTGTATGTGGTCCCTGGTCCCCCATATTAAAAATACTTTGGTTTGAGAATTGTTTTGGGTTACTCCATCCCTGAACAGGACAGTAAGAAGCAGAGAAGAGCAGCATAAGAAAATGATAGGAAATTCCCAGTCCTGTCGCCCTGGTGGAACCCCATGCATGTATGAGGTTGCCTCTTCTCAAGTGAGCACCAAAATGGGTGGCTGCATCCCCAGGCTCCTGCCAACTTTCTGTCTGCAGGCTTTCTGGCACTGTAGCTGCAGAGGAATGGGGAAAAGTGACAGGAACATAGGACAGTAAGATATTTCATGTGTCAAATTCAATTCTTTTCTGTACTAGGTACCATTATGCAATCTTATTCATTACCAAGCTCCATTTTAAACCCCGTCATCCTTATTATTTTTATGAAGGTGCTGTTTTAGCAGCTCACCCCTTAGAAGAATTGAGACCACTCTCTTTCCAGCCTAAATTTATTCGCAGCAAGTTCTACTTTAGTTATTTCACCAGTGCTGTCCTACAACTTTGATAGTTCTTCTCCCTTGCAATGTTCACCATCTGATGTGCCATTTTACATTCCTCTAATCCTGCCTTCATTTTGGGAAAGTGAGACAGCCAATCTTTTAATCTCTTTAAGTACAGTAGGGTTTCCATTTCCTAGCCTCTTTCTGCCTCTGTTTGGGGGCATTAATTTCTGCAAATACGAGTAGTCAGAGCTATATGTTCTCCTTCATAGGAGGTTTTACCCCTGACTTTTTCACCAGCCTGCAATCTTCGGAGTGCATATTGGAAATGCCTCTCCTGATTAATCACAGCCTTTGTAACTAGAACATGCTGGTGTCTCTCTTGCTGGTCAAATAGTAACATGTTTTTCTTTTCCTTTATAATTTCAGCTGATGATTTCAGCATGCAACAGAAATTCTTGTTCCTACACTCTTAGGCACGTGACCTTGTAATTTGAATTGTTCCACTTGTTAATCTAACTCTCAAGATTATTTCTTTAGTACTCTGAAATTTTTGCATGTTGATATTGCTTTCATTAATGCGGTTCTGGTTTGTTTGGGGGTTCTTGTATGTGTGTGTGTTGAAGCTATTAAAGAGGATTTTTAAGTACAATGGGTCCAAAGTTCAGTCCTTGGGACTTAAGCTTACTGGCCCACTCAGTGCAAACCACTTCACTTTGTAGCCAGTTTATAAGCAAATTGCAAATTTGGGTATTTAAGTGGCAGAGCACTCTTTGTAGGGCATTGAGTAGTTAAGAATCCCCCAAGGAGTATGAAATAATTAGGAAAGAATATTAAAAGATGTGTGAACACAATGCACTGAGGAGGGCATTTAGTGGAGGGGAAAAGAATACTAAATAAATAATGATACTGTGATGGATTTGGCCTGAAAAAAGAGTGGCATATTCCTAATCAGCAGCAGTATCTCAGGCGGAAGAGTTGATTTTAATTCAGGTATCCAAGGAAATAACAATGAAGTCTGCAACAGCTGTCAGAAAGGGACTCATCAGATCCACAGAAGTCATGGTATCTCCCTGGTAATCTGTGGTGAATTCCTAATACTTTGAGAAGGGAAGACAGCATTTCCTAGGGTATATAGTTCAAATTTACTCATTAGATTTGGGGAATTGCTTCTCTCTCTTTTTAAGGTATTTTAATGTTAATAACCATATTATTATATAATTTTCTGTATTAGTCTTACTGTCCAAATAACTTCATTTTTACTCAGAAATGGAAACAAAATAGTTTTGATATCTACATCAACCAAACACACTTTGCTCAAAAATTACCATAGTATCAAAGTAATATCTAATACAAAGTCAGTCCAAACCAATTCAATATTTTCAGCTGTCCCCTATTAGAATGTGGCCTCTTTTAACCTAGCAAAAGGTAGGGAGAAGAAATTAAAATTTTTATTTCAGTCACTTTAAAAAAGGACATTTTCATCTTTTGCTTTATAAGATTCTTCTTTTGACAGAATAGTTTTATGTCAGACTATATAGTTCAGTTCAGATCACTGGATAAATTAAAAACTTGATCTTATGCTGCTGTTTCTGACCCTTAGTCAGTCTTTAATGTACTTTAATGGTTTTCCACCATCTCATTGACTCATTCTGTAAATCAAACCTGCCTTCATGGAAGCCAGATGAGTGATATTCACTATTCCTTTTCTGGATGGTTCATTAATACTGGTCAAAACCTCAGCCATGGCTTTTTGGGAGCATTTTTTCTCCATGTATATCTGTGTGCAGTATAATAATTCATTATTTTCTCACCTGTTTACCAAGGACCTAGTATTCTCCTTCATTTGCATTGACAATGCCAAAAATTGAAACAATCTCATCTGTAGTGGTTTAATTTTTTAAAATCCATCCATTCCAGTATGTTTGGGACTCCAGGACTATTCTGCAAATGTATGGTTTCTCCTTCTCCTCAAGTTCATACTCACACTGTCCTTTTCCCTAGAGTAGTGATTTCACTTCAATTTCAATAGGACTAAAAGGTGAAAACCTGCCTGCTCCCAGGGCCCTATCTTTGCATATTCTGCTCACAGCAGTACCAACACCTGTGTAGCCACATCAGGGGAAGAATGAACTAATCTCCTTTTGTTCCCTAATAATTTGTGAGAATGTTGGGATGTGAACAGGGTGAATGGAGACTGTATCCTTCAGCCATGTGAAATTTCAGCATTTGTGTGAGACTGGCGTGCCCATGAACACAAGTAATCTTGTTTATTTTCTTCTGTTACTGTAGCTGGGAAATACCTCCTGAGGGTTTAGAATTTTAGCTTGAATCCGATAAATAATCACGGTGGTGGTGTTGTGCAGATACCACATTCTTTAGTACGAGTGTGTGCGTGTATCTTCCTGCCTAATTCTCTTTAAAGATGCTTTAAGGTCAATATAGCTCTTGAAGTTGTAATTTTCTGTGACTCTGAACATCTAGAAAGTAGATAGCAAGAGCACTTTTGGTCTAACCGGCAGAGGGTCTCATTCATATCCACTATTTTCTGGAGCTATTTCTGCTCTGTTCTGGTTTCCTGTGCCCTGCAGCAAACTAAACTTCTGCAACTTTCTACAGCAACCAGCTCTGAATTTTGGGTCATCAGCATGAGACCACTGGAAGCACCCTGAGAAATGAGGGGATACCTTGAGGGTTTGATTTCTGTGTGTGGGATCACTGCCATTTCTGTCACTCTGGAAAATACCCTTAGGAGACTATGAAACACACAAACCCTGTGAATTCCCACCGAAAAGCCCAGCAGTGAAATGTTGGCATTTAAATTGCCCTTGTGTCGCTTCCCTGCTATGTACCCATGGAGTTAATGAGAATGATTCACACCTTCTTACAGTTGTTTGCTTACATCTGCCAAAAAGCCTCTGACTCCACATTGAGGGTAATCCTATTTTCTGTAGGAAGGCTTTCTTAAAATGTTCAAATGTCAGAATTTTTAAATGAAAGCCAGGATTTAAGAACATGATTATAAGCAATCAATTTTGAATTCATTCGGGACATCAGAACCTGTGGATTATTATTTTTGAGAGAATCACAGAATAGCTGAGGTATGAAGTCTAATTCCAGTCCCTTCCTCAGAGCAGAGTCATCTTGCTGCTCAAGGCTATGTCCAGTCAGGTTCTGAATATTTCCAGGAATGGAGACTCTGGACAATCTCTGAGCCAGCTGTGCCAATGTTTGACCTTGCTCACCATAAGAAAAATGGTTTTCTTATGTTTAAATTGATTTTCCTGTGTTTTAATTTGTGTCCGTGCCTCCTCTCCACTGGCATCACTGAGAGGAGCCTGACTTCATCTTATTTCCCCTATCAGGTATTTATCCAGGTTGGAAAGTTCCCACCAAGTCACCTTTTATCCATGCTGAGCAGTCCTAGTTCTCTCAGGCTCTCCTTGTATGACAGCTGCTCCATTCCCTTAATCATGTTTGCCGGACTTCAGACATTTTTGAAAGCATAAAAGAATACTTCAAGACCCTGACAGCTGTTTCTGTCCCTGTGATGGAACAGCAATTTTTATTGCCAATGTAATTGCAGGGTGGAGTGCACATGCATGTGAATTGACTTACATAGTGCTTTTTTCCCCCCTTGCTGTATCCCATTATTAGTGCTTAAGATCATTTCATCTGCTTTCAGTTTGGGTCTGAGTTATGAGCTCTGCCCATCCAAGACATTGGATACCCCCTTCGGTTTCCCGATGATGAGAGTCCCTGACCCCTGTTGGCTTCCTGTCAGGGTAGAAAAGTGAGAGTGGCACTTAATTCACTACCAAGGCATGTTCATCAGGCACTTGGTCCTGCTGTTCATTTCTGTCTTAGGGTTTCTGTGAAATGTGCTTGGGGAAAGTGGTGCTGGAAACAGATGCCACGCAGTCATTGCTGCCGGCAGGACACAATTGTAGCTACTCCCTAAGCCATGCAAAGTCTACCTCTCTCATTCCTCAAAAGCACCCTTTTATTTTTCTTCTGGTACTTGTCTGGGAGTAGGATTCAACCAAATACCCTTCTTTGTGTGTGTGTGTACACATGGGTGTGCATGTGTATGGCCATGTAAAAGTCCACGCCAGTGCATGAAAAAGGATATTGGAGAGATGTCCTTCTGACAAATCCAACCTGTATGACAGCTTCATAGATGGTAGGAAAGTTTTTTTGTGACAGAGTGGCAAATTGATTTTAGTAACTGATTTAGTTCCTTATCTCCAACATGCTAATTCTTCCCACACAGAGTGTCTTGTGGGTACAAGTGGCTGGTGTGAGCTCTCTGGAAGGCCAGGGACTGTCAGCCCCTGAGGTGGCTCTCTGCAGTCTGATAGCAGGAGACAGCTGGCAACTTGTGGAAAATCATTCTAGGAAGGTGAGATAGTTGGACTGCTACAGAAGTGGGCTATACTTGGCATAGTTCTCCAAAGCAAGACAGATTTGGCAGAATTTGTTCAACATAATTCAGTGCTAAACTGCCTGATAGTGGCTCTGGCACGTTTTCCATCTATCGCATCCTGTCTCCGGGTTCCCATGACTGTCTGCCTGCGTGCAGCCTTCTCTCCCTGTGCATTCAGCTGCCTTGACAACCACTTTGCGCCGCAGCCATTGAGCAGAGGCTTCCACATTTCTTGTTCATTCCATGGGATCGGAACCAAGGTGGCTTCAACTGACTGCACTGTTTTCTGGATCTGCTCCCAAGAAGTTTTGCATCTCCTGCACGTGTGGTGCCGATCTGTGGTGCAGCAATATAGTCTGTGTCCTGAGCAGCCACACAGTTTTCATAAGTAGCAGAGTCCCTTTCAGAGCTGAAAATGTCATTTATTTTGCAGAACAAACCATTTCAAGTTAGCAAATGGCCTCTTGCTCAAGCATGTGTACAGTGTGTTCTCTGGCTAAACCAGGACAAGTGAAACATGCAGCATGTGCATTGTTGTATGTCTTCATTTTTCTTAACCATCACTATTTACTGGGCAGGGAATTGTGATCATATCCTTCTGAGCATCCCATGAAAGTCCTGGTGAATTGACCAGTCTCTCAACACAGGCAGAATAGCAGGACTTTTCTCAAATTGATGTGGCCACATAGATTGTACTTCTTTTCCCTCTGAAGTCACTGCACTGATTATTTTGCCAATTGTTTACGGGACCTTCAAGAAGAAAGGTGTTAATTAAAACAAGCAGAAAGCGTTCAAGTCCATGTCTAATGGCTGTCTCGAAAGGCACTTGACATCTATCTGAAAGCTTGTGTTTCTTGTTTTACTGTAAGCTGCCTTTAGACAGGGTAAATTTTATTTTCCAATACTGTGTAGTGTTCTCATACAGGCAAAAATACTCATTGACATCTCTTATTAGTTTGGCAATTCTTATTATTTAACTTACCTTAATAAGTTTGCTGAGTAATAGTTACTCGATAGCAAGTGATTTTTGAAAAATTAAAATCATTGTTGCCATAAATATTCTTAACCAGATAACACAAGCGGAGGTCAAATTTGAGAAGGGTTTTTTGAGCAGCTACAATCATTGGAAGTACTTAGTGAGAAATGTGGGACTTTGTCTACCATGTATTATTCTGGGAAGTGAATGTGGGACAACACAGGGCTGCCCAGCAAGTTCTTGGGAGCTGTCTTTTGATGCAGGTGATAGAAGATAGCTTTGGGGAGAATGATACAAAGTTGTAGAATTGGTTTTGGGGAAGGAAGAAGGGAAAAGAGCAAAATAAAGCCCGGTGGCTTCAGGAAGGACAACTGGAACCAACTTGGAGATGCTTATGGAAAAAAGCCTAACGATAGTTAATGACCTCTGGGTTTGAGTGAAGCTTTTGATGTGTCCTCCCACAATATGGCCATAGTGAGCAGGGAAACCCAGGGCAGGTACAGCTCTAATTAAAAGTAAAGTGTAGCTATCAAAGCCCAGGGACCACGTGGGGTCTGCAAGAGGCTGTGCTTGCTCTGGCATTCATTCATTTTATTAATGTTGTGGATGATGGAGGAGAAAGAATGTTTATTAAATGTCTGGGACACATCTTGCAAGGAGGTGCTGTAAGCATTTAAGAGGACAGAACTAGGGTTCAGACTTACCTTGAGGAACTGAAGAAACTATGGAAAATAGCAGCCAATGCAGTGAGATGCAAGTTCTGTGCCTGGGGGAACGGTGAGTGCCATGGAGAAAGGGGGGAGATGAATGCCCAGGCAGTGCCGCTTGAGGCAGGGATGGGGATTGGTGTTGGTCAGACACTGTGTTTAGAGCTGGCATTGCAGAAAGGACGAACATCTGGCTGAGGTGTTGGGAAGGTTGTCTGTAAGGTACATATGGTAATTCTGCTCTGCAGCTGGAGCCCTGAGTTCAGTTTTGGGCTCTGTAACAGAAGAACAGTGTGAAGGAGACAGCGCTGGTCAGAGGTTTAGAACACATGAGCTGTGCATGAAGGTTGAAGAATGTTGCTAATTTATTTAGTCTGGAGAAGAAAAGAGGGGAGAGATGATAATGGCATTCAGATATGCAAAATGACAGCTTTGAGAGGAAAATAATAAACCTTGCTTGTGTTCATGTGAGCAGAATAACAGGCTTAAATGACAACAGAGGAGATTGTGGCTAAACAAGTAAAACTTTGTAGCAGTGGTGTGTGGAGCTAAACACCAAGTAAAACTTTCAAGCAGTGGGTGTTTTTGCACTGGCACAACTGTCAGAGGAGCCTCTGGAGCCCCTATCACAGGAGGGGTTTTTTTAGAAGTCAGTAAGAAAAGCACCTGTTGGGACTAATGACTAAGTTCGGTGAGTGGCTGATGTGCCTCTGGGTGAGGGAGAGACAAGCAGGCCTCCTGGGGTCCCTTCCAGCTCTAATTCTGGGATATAAATTCAGTAACAAAGCTACAGTGGTGATTGAACAACCTCCTGAAAGAGATTTGATAGATGAGGCATTTGGCTTACAGATAACTCAGCATGCTGTGCTTAAGACTCTACATCTCATTCAAACCTATTTCTGGTTTCATATCCTCTTTTGTCTTTCCTAATATCAGAATCTTTTGTAAACATAAGCATCAGCACTGAGTCAAAATTTTTCCCGAAGATGAAACTTTTCGAAATATGACCTCGACATGAAATAGAAAGACAGGTTTTAAATTTGGTTTTCTAGCTCTGCAAAAGGAACACATCATTCCTGACATTTCTTTTTAGAGTTACCTTGAGACTCTTCAGTCTTCACCTATCTTACCTTGTACAAGTTTGCCTTCTATAACATTTGTCTGCCTAAGAGTAAATTAAATGCAAAATTCATCAGCTGTTTGGGCAGATGGATGGACATAAAGAATATTGTTTAAAAATAATCTAAGCAAAGCTGAAGACAAGTTTGGGGTTCTTCTCTTCTACAGCATGATTTCAATCTGAGTACAAATTTGCCCTGCTTTGTTGCTGGGTGTTTTAGTTGACTGTGGGGCAGTTGTGCTCTCTGGTGCCCTGCAAAAGCAGAAGGCGGCAGATGGGAGAATTATGCAGAAGGAGGGGATGGTTTACATGTAGATGCATGTGCTGGTGATAGGAGAGAGAGCAAGGAGAGACGTTAGTGTCTTAAAAAGAGTGCGTTAAAGGTCTCAAGGAAACGGCAGATTCAGTGTTTATCACTTGGGGAACCTGCAATAAAAGCAGCAAAAACGTTTTCTTTCATGGCAGCAATCACAAGCACCTTGGGAAAGGTGGCTCTGGCCAAATGTTTGTAGTTACTTGCTCATCCAGTGTTGATTATTTTGTGTTAATTCACTCAGCTCAGGAACTCAACCTGCATTTGGCGCTTTATTTTGCGTTCCCCCACTGAGGTTTCTGGTTATCAGCTTCTTCCAAGTGTAGAAGATTTTGCTTCACCCAAAAGAGGCAAAATGCTGAAAAGAAAAATACAATCTAAAGGCAAAATTGTCTTTATTTGTATCTGAATGCTGGATGGGGAACTAGTAATGTTAGCCTCTGCAAAGTGCCCTGGGTGTGTTTATTATCTTCTCTTTAGAAAAGAAAAATGCATATTTCCCATGGACTTGCAAGCAGAAATCGTCACACCGACAAAAACAAAAGCAAAAAAGGAAAATTTGTATGCCCCATAATGGTCCTAGTGTGCACAAATGTTTGAGTGATTTTCAAAAGTGTTTCTTGGAAGTGTGTCTTAAGCAGAATTGTAGGGAAAAAATTAAAAAGGTAGAAACCTGTTGGGATTATGGAAATGAATTAATTTTATTAATTTTGGTTTAAAAATAGCAATAGGAGCAAATTATACTTTCATAAGTTCATAGGAACTCACTGTTGTAGCACCCAAAATAAGTGATACAAGCAGTGTAAATGCTTGAGGTAGATGTGAGGGCCACCTGCTTGGGAGTGAGTTAGAGGAAACTTACATAAGTTCATTATGGCACATGTAACTTTTGTCATGAAGATATTTTCAGGAGGAAATGAAATTAAATACATTATGCAAAGATAAGAGAGCACATTACCACATTTTTCTCTGACAAAAGATGCAGGATTTAACTTTAGCTGTTATTTCTAAACAAGAAAAAAAAGTAGTAATAGTGATAGAGCCTTTTGCTACTTAAATGCTCAGTTGTTCTCGGCCAACAATGATCAGGTAAAGCTTTTGAAAAACTCTTTTTGGGGAGCAGATTTGTTGGTGCTTCCTTTGCCTTTCTTGAAATGTCTCAGCACTCTCAGTGAAAAAACAAATAAGCCGTTTTCCTCTGGGCCATACTGCATTACTTCATCTGCAGCCACAAAACCCAGCTGATGTTCCCTGTGATAACCCTGAACATGGAGGAGCTCTTGGAGCCATGCAGTGAGATAAAGGGACTCTTCCAGGATTACTGCTTCTCAGCCAGCAAATTCACACCTTGGGGAGGGCCTGATTTTGCATCTGATTTTGTTGTGAATTTTACATTGTTCTATTCTTTTTGTGTAAGGGATGCAGTTACCAGGAGACAGTCCTGTTCATGCTTTATGCTAAAGCAAAACAGTGATAATACAAGCTGGGGGAAATAGAGGCTTTGCCCAGCATTATCCTCTAATTGATGCCATGGTGTACACGTTGTAAAAGTAGTTTTCATGTAATGACTGCAACATTATTGTAGCTTTAGGGTTCCTTAAAAATCTGCAACTTCAGCCACCTTGCGCAGAATTTACTGGATTTTTTTTTTTCTCTCTTCTTGGTTGTTTCTTAAGTCTTGAGTTTAATGCAGAGAATAAAAGCAAATCCTAGAGCTTTGTAATGCAGATGAAGATTATCACAAGGTATCTCATGATTTGCTTAGAAGTCTTCTGTTGTAACAGAGAGGTGAAAATAGGTGTGAGATTTGACGCAAAGGTAGAAGGCGGGAGTGGCTTTGTTTTAAAGTCAGTTGTTGTTCCAATCTTTTCTTTGCCCTTTCTCCTCTGCTTCTGATTGTTGATTTTTGAGCAATGGGCTCAGTCTTAGCAGTGAAGGGGGCTTCACTTTTTTTTTCTGTGTTTCTCTATGGAGTCAACTTTAAAGTTCATCTTTTACCTGTTTTTATTCTTTTCCCAAACGCTGACATCTTTATTGTTTCTCAGTGACCTTTTCAAGTGCTGCTGTCTATTGTTGTGCACTTGGACTACTTCTGTGCACAATATTAATGTTTCTTTTGGTGGGCTGTGCAAGCACCTTACTGAAGTATTTCCAACTTTGGTGGTTGCTGTTTTCAGAAAGAGCAGCTTAAGTACTGCGCAACTGATACATAAAATCACTTGGGTTCTAGTTTCTTCCCTATCAAGGATTTTAAATTATCATAACATGACTGCTTTTTATCCAGCATAGCAAGCTCCATAGTAACATTACACATTTGCAAAGCTTTTGAGGAGAAAAAAATAAGAGCATTAATTGGTAACTTCTTTTATTGGAAAGTAGACTTTTTCTGCTTTCTGCGTGCATTTGTTCTGTCATTCAGATTGATTATGTGCAGATTTTTGGGGCTTATGAAACAAAAAGGGCATGACTCCCTCACACGTGGAACTAGAGTTTTCTGCCCTCTTTGTATTTTTGTGGGGAATACAGAAAAATGCTATGCCTAGATAGCAACTTCTTGTCTCAGTTAATAGTGGAACAGTCTGCTCACAGTAAAAGATACACCCTGTACCAAGACAGGCAGCGATGCAGGGAGTGACAAATGAAGACTGCAGGGCTAGTCAGGATCTCTGATACCTTAGATAAGTTGAGAGATATCTTACTCAGGAACTACAGTACCTGGAAGGATTCCACTGTTTATTTTAACTGACTTACTAGAAATAAGGATTCTGGCCAACAAATAAAACCTTTGTGGAAGCAAGTTGGAAAGGGAGTAAGATCTATAGTATTTGGAGCACTGCAATTCCATATAGTCAATATATTTTTGAGCTTGGGAACCTTTCGCAGGCTTTTGGCAAACAACCTTGCAACAGAGCCATAATTACATATTTCATAAAAGGAGTTCTCAATTTTTAAATACAGTGTGCTTGCCAGAGGTGATGGATGAACATGTAAGGGGAAGACTCCAAAGCAATAAAATGCATCTTTGATGATGGGAACACTGCAGAAATAGGAAGACTGTATAATAAGATAGATAAATGCAGACAGAGAAGGAAAGAAAATTTCTTTGAGCAAATAAATGTTTCCAAAGTCATGTTTGCAAGAACAAATAATTTCTTGGAGTTTTTGTCTTTTAGACAGAACCAAACAGAAATAGCCTTACAAATGGAGCAAGCTTTTGTGATGTTCTTGTAGAGCTGCATGCAGTGTATTTACCTCTTGGGTAAATGTGGGGTACTTGACAGATCTCAAAAGAAAAAGCAGCAATTCAGCTCAGGTGGGAGGAGCCAGAAGTTACCTGATGACTGTTTAATGTCCCAAGTCTTTCTGAGCAAATTGAGATGCCTTGCTGTTGGACATCTGCACAGGAGAGTTCATCCTCTTACCAGGAGCTCACAGAATCCTGGTTACCTTGTCCACTGTTTCTTAGTCAGTTTATTAATTTTCTGGTTTGGTGGCTTGCAAGCAGCAAGAAAACACCCTAACCACCACTTTCTATTTTCACAGGATTTCTGTTCATTTAATTTTCAACATTACTTACCTGGTTTCTCCTTGGCCATTTGTCTAGTGTCAAACTGTCTGAATAACTCAAAATATAACTCTGACATACACTTCCAGAAGAATGGAGAGAAAATGAATTTTGACCTTCCATGTTAAGGCTTATCAGCACCTCTCAATCCCATCTCTATAAGGAACACTTATTGCAAAGAACAATACATTTAATTTATATCCATGGGATTCCATCTGACCATAAGGATCTGCCCTTGTGGATTTGGTTGCTTCCGAGGTCTGTGGAGGTGCGAAGATAAAACAGAGAAGCAGCTGTTTAAGTGAGTTACAGGATGTGAGAGCAGACAGTAAAGCAGCAAAGGTCATAAACATGAATTTAGCTTCTTTGAGTGTTATCTCAGCATATTTTTTGTTTTTCTTCTTAGGCTTGTCTTTTTCACTTAAACAGTGGTTTCGTTCCTTCCATTGTTTGTATAAAGATAAAAAGTTGGGCGTGACATTGGACAGCATATTAAAACATAATGTAGCATAAAACACTGTGAAGCAGCAATTGACAAATACGTCGAAGTGAAAGAAAATAAACAATCCAAGTATCAAAGTCCAAAGCCAGTCCCTGGGGAGTTCTTGTGCCTGACAGCCACCAGCAGTCACAAGGCTGATTGGGTGACTCCAGACAGTCACTTTTGTATTCAGGTCATGCCTCGTCCTCTTCTTCAGTTACAGCTTCCACCAGATATGGTGTCCTCTCTCCAAGCATATCCTGACAAAAGTCAGGGTAAAGACCTTTCAGAAGGGGTGGTTAATACACTCTCTGTATTGATATCACCTGTTGGAGAGGGAAAGATTAATCACTAAATGTGAAAACTGAAAATACAAATGTGTTTGGAATTATGCCCCGCACCTCAGGAAAGGGGTAAATGGTGACTCTTTCAAGCTGCAGTGCTTTGTTTGCCAGGAATTAAATCTATTTGGAAGGGGAAGAGGAGGCACAGAACAGTGTTTCTGCAGCTGATGTCCTCATCTTGGAGAAAATACAGATGGTGGCAGTTCCTAACCCCTTCTTGGATGATCAGCTCTACACAGCTCCTCATTATGAAGTTGACCTGTGGCTAGAAGGGGAGGGATACCAGGTGATGCAGGAGGGCAGGAAAGGTGTCCATAAAGATGTATTTCACTATATTTAATTAAGTCTTGCCTTTGTGTAAGATTCTTAGCTCTTAAGGATTCTATGCAAAGTTCTTTCAAAATAATTTTATCACTAGCTTTGTAGTACCCTGAGTCTTAATCCTTCTGTTTCTTTTTAATGTTGTACTGGAGAACTTGGCAGCCTTTCATTTTACTGAGCACATATTTTGTTTTAAACTCTAAAATTCACACAGAAATGCAGTCTATTGCTTAATAAGTTCAATATAATTTTGTCTTGAACGATTTTCTAACATAGGAGTTTGGGAATTTGCTGTGGACTTAAAGCAGAAATCTTGTATCAAGTCTTTTTTCTTTTTTTTTTTCTCTTTTTGTTTTCCTTTTCATTTCAGTATAGAGGATGTCATGGTGAACGGTGGATTTCTGTGAGACATCTTTAACAACAGTGATCTATTATTTAACATTAGTTGGTCTGAATCCATCGTCTTCCTGGCCACTGTGTAAGAACACTGTAAGGTGTTCTTTAAGGCTAACAACACTGACTGCCTTGGAACAGGACTTAGGGATGCACAGAGAACTCTGTGCACAGCCCCCTGTTGTGGTCTTGGAGTCACTGGGCCTGTGCTCACTTCCCAGAAAACACCATTCCCAGGCATTAATTAGAGCCAGAGCTCAAGGAATGAGTGTGGAAGTTAACTCACATGACTCTTCAGGTCACTGGCGAGGTCAGGTGCCGGGCATGTTCTGGGAAGATTTCTGGACCACCGTATGGACACAGAGCTCTAGTTTCCAGGATGCAGTCAAAGCATGCCCAGAGGATAGGATGGGTGGAAATAGGTGGTTTTCCTTGGAGCTGAGAAATCTCTCACAAGGTGCTGAGGCTTCTGTTGCAAGAGACCAGCTCTGGTTTGCCATGAGCAAGCTAAGAAGCTGCTGAACAGAAAAAGCCTTTTGTTGCAGAGAGAAGATTCAGTCAACAGGGAAGGAAGAAGCACTGTAGTTAGGACTCCAGAAATACATCTTTAAGGTAAAGAGAAGTACTTTCAAAACACCTCAGCGTTCTCTTCTGCATCAATGAAAAATATGCAGCTGCTTTGCTAGGGACTGGCTGTCACCAGCTTGAGATAATCAGAAAGCTGCTATTTTTCCAGCTTCCCATGAGCTTCCCAGGACAATCCCTCGTAGGGAAGAAGATGTTATATTTCTTCTTCTTAAGAGATAAAAGAGGGCTGATGACTAATACTGAGGTGAATTGTTAAGAGACTTATTTACTTAATTGAGCCTGCTTGTTTGGTATGTGTCCCAATTAATTCATGTTTGTTGCGACCATATTGAAGCAACCTACACCCTTGTGACCCTCTCTTATAATTATTACTATTTTCCTCATTTGAAGCACTGTTTTGATTATGTACTTAAAAAGCTCTGCTGAAACATCTGTAGCACTACCACAGAGTCAGATTTTTCCATTGTTTGGAACTCAAGGATAGCAATAAAAAGAACCCTTCTTTATTGAAGTTCTTAGAGGTTATGGGTCACTTACAGCCCTTAGGGGATGGGGGATGTCTTCCTTTTTAATTTCACAAAATGAGTATTTTGAATAGGCAGAACTTGTTTTCTAACTAGAAAATCTTTTAAGAAAAACGTGTTGTTGCATGGTAGCACTCAGAGGTGGCTCAGAATTCCTCTGGTGTAAGTATTGTACATATTACAGGGTCACAGGAGAACGAAACAGCAGTAGAGAAGGGGCTCGCAAGTAAGGCCAGCCCTAAATTTGCTGAGATTGCTATGTGGACTCTCTGCCCCAAATGAGGCATTGTTTTTTGTTATTGCTTAAATTAAATACAGTATTTGACAGCTCTTTGCCTAAACCACAGTGGACTTTTCTGAGAAGCTCTCTCTGAAGGTGAGACTCTCTCAGCCATGGCAGTCACATCTGCAGTGGTAGCTGTCAGTGAGGGGCTGCCAGTACATGGAGGGGGCACGGGGGGGCGAAGTGTTTATTCCTCAGTGCTTCACGGGATGAAGATTTTGCTGTTTCTGCCAAACTCCACCATGTTGACTTACGCTCACTAAAGTGTTTTTGAACTCCTGTCCCCAGCTCCTCTCCCCCTATTTACCTGGAAATCCCAGCCAAGTGGTTTTCCTCCATCAGGGCATGTTCACACGCACTGGTGGAGCTTGTTCTGGGCAGTGATCCCAAAGCAGTGTTGGTTTGGGGAAAGATGCTCTGCCAGTAGCATCTTTCCTTCCAGTGGAACTTAAAAGAATTGCACTAAGCCCCTTACTGCTGGCTGCTGTGTTTAGAAAGTACCCTCGTAGTTCTGTGCACCTCTTAAAACAGCAGTCCCTTCTCAGGGAACAGGACCCTTGCACAAGGTATTTTTTTTACTCAAGACTTGCTTTTACTCTTTCTCTTATTGTTTTAAGTAGTACACTGCTTTCCCCAGTCTCTACTTGCTTTTTGCTCATTCTGTCCAAATCAAAACTGGCCATGCTTTCAGCTTCTTGAAGCATTGTGCAACCTTTTTCCCTCTTCCTCATTCCCAGTTCCTTTCTCTTGACTTCCTTACAAAGTGCTTTCATATCTGTGCTCTATGCTCTCTGGGGTTTCTTTTTTTCTGTATTGCAGACTCTCTCTGTTCATGAAACAATTAAAACCACTTATTAAAAGCTAATAGCTCACTCTGGGTCACAGTTTTTCAATGGCCTTCTAAGCTGCTGGGGATTTTGATGCCAGAGGAGAGCAGTGCTGGGTAGAGCTTACCTTAGATGCCAGCCATATACTGGAGTGCTGTGTCCTTTTGTTTTAATGTTTGTCTGAGCCATCTTCTGGTCTTCAGAGTCAGACTGCTCATGTGTGTGTAGATGTGGCACTTTAGAAGATGGTTTTAGTGATGGACCTGGCAGAGTTAGGTTAATGGGTGGACTTGATATGAGAGGTCTTTTCCAGCGTAAGTGTTTCTATGATTCTGTATAGCCAAAATTCCTGCCTCAGTAGAAACTATCCGAAAAATCTTTATTCAGCCAGGAATAATAATCCAGTGTTAGAGAGACCATCTCAGACTGAGCTTCTTCATGCACCAGGCATAGGTGGGTGACTGAAAAAGCCAAAGGAGTGGTTGTTCCACAGACCATAGTTAGAGTTAATGCTTGCTGTGCTCACTCTTGACTTTCTCTCTGTACATAACCTGGTTTAACTCTTTGTCTGTGCCTATGTCCAGAACACTTTGGCTCAATGTTCTGCTTTAGAGTGTGTATGAAAGATGCTGTATGAAAGATTCATTTCCTTTCCAGCACTGGGAGTTTCCTTTCTAAATGAACTCATGTGCCAGATCACACAGCATGCCACCAAAGTGCTGCATTTTATGTGACGCCTACAGGGCTCTACTGAATGAAAACTGCAAGTCCTCAGAGTTCTTAAGGTGGAGTGTCCTTATTGGCATAGAAACAGAAAAGCTGGGGCTGGAGGTGGGAAATGGATTGCCATCTTGGAAATTTAACGACCAGCTGTTTCCCTGTGATGTGTGTGGAAAAGTGTTTGGTCGCCAGCAGACTCTGTCCCGGCATCTCTCACTACACACAGGTAAGGCAGGGCTTACCTGTGGTTGTTACAGCACTCGAGAATTCCGTGGGGTTTGTTTTAGTGGAGAGAAAATGGTAAGGAGAGGAGTGTGTGAGCCATCCTTGGCTCACCTGGAGCAGAGCCAAGCACGGGAACAGGACACAATGTCAGAGTGGGCTTAGGGAGTGAACATTTTGTTTCTTTGCAGCCTACCTGAAATTTCTCCTTACAAAACCTGTCGATTCAAGTTTGGCCAGGTTCCAGCACACCAGACTGTAAACACAACTGGTAACCAAGCTTGGTAATGGAGTTCTGAAGAGAAGGCACTGCCTTTTTTTTTGACAGATTTGGGGGTTTTTTGGACAGAAATGTCATTCACTTGATGAACTTCTCAAGTGTCGCTGAACAACAAAAGATTTGACCTTGGTGTTTTAGATCTGTGAAACTGAAAGGATTGAGTGACTCATTCATCTTTGCTCTCATCATACAGTTCTGAGAGGAACAGGGGTCGTTCTACCCCACATCAACTTTCTTGAGGTGAATCTGCTTCAAATCAGCTGAGACAAACAGAATTTTTATATGGAGGATGCACTCTGTCAGCCTGCTGAGGTGTACTGAGCAAAATAAAACTCGGAAGCAAGAATTTCCCACGTAGTGCTGAGAAATCCTGTTAGTATAATGCCAGTGTATGTTGAGCCATGCAGCAGAGTTATCCTGGAAAGGCTCCGATGCTCCATCGTCTAGTGGGGTTTCCTTAAGATTAGGCTGCTTTATGCAATGCCTTTCCCCTCACACTTGTACCATTGTATTTCAATTTTAGAGGAGCAGACCCTCAAAGGAAAAGGTTGTAAAAGCTGATGTAATGTTTGGTTATTTTAATCAACCCTTTGGAAAATGCAGCCTGGTAGCTGGTGCACACACAAAAACTGTGCTGACAGAATCTAGAAATGATTTATTTAAAATAAAAAAGAGGAATATTTGTGAATTAAAATTGTGAAGCATCAGAAACTCATGATGAATTAGTTTATTTTTTCATCCATTCTTTGAGTGAGTTTTTCATCAGTTTATTTTTAGAACTGGACTGATCATATACCGTGCTTCCCTTTCTCCTACCTTCAGATTTTAATACCAAATCATCAACTATCAGCTCTCTGCAAGGTATCGCATAGGCAACCTCAACAGTGACTAAATCCAAAAATCAAATAAAATATGCTGGGTAAAGGAATTAGTTGTAGACTACTGACTTGTTTCTCCACTGGCTTTGCTGCAGCTCCTGGAACTGCAGTTGCCCCAGTTTTCCAGTTTATAAAGTTTTATATTATCTGACTACAAATGGTAGAGCAAATTAAAAAAACTTGCCCTAAACTACCTTCAAATTAGTTGGGGTTTCTTTTCTGAGCAATTGCTGTGAACTCGTTTAAAATTCCAAAATTTTGAGCTTCCAAGCTATCTCCTCCTGAAAGCCACTTGGAGAAACCCAAAGGAATGCACACTTGGTTACTGGCAGCTTTCAAAGACGCTGGCTTCAAACTGAGATATACACTGACATCTTTCTGCTCCTTTTTTCAGAAGAGAGAAAATACAAATGCCACTTGTGCCCCTACGCTGCTAAGTGCCGTGCTAACCTGAACCAGCACCTGACTGTGCACTCGGTGAAGCTGGTGAGCACCGACACCGAGGACATCGTCAGCGCCGTCACGGCCGAGGGCAGCGACGGAAAGAAGCATCCTTATTACTACAGGTGAGCACCCAGACAGGGGCTGTGCGCCACGCACGGTCTCGTGTGCCCGCCTAGGACGTGTGACAGGGCCACCCTTCTGGTGCTGCAGGCTTGGAGCCATGACTGAAGCATTTTGTCTTGCCTATATCTGGCTTCAGGATATGCAGCGAACCCCTGCTGGCTGCTTCGTGCTGTTTGACTTAGCTGGCCATTGGGAAAGACTCGGGGGGTTGCTGTGGGGTTGTTTTTTTAAGTGGCTTTGTGAGGCAGCTCGGCTCTTAGAAGCCTCTCTAACTTTTTAAGCTGTGTTCCTTTAAGGTTTGTGTTTGGAAATATCCCCTCATATGCAGGGATTCACAGCGAATCTAAAGCCCAGTGCTCCCAGTTGCCTCTGATTGTTCCCTTGTCTTCGGCCAAATCTATGAAATCAAATAGGTTAAACGTGTTACCAAGAATTGTTAGATCAATTTACACATTTCCTCTGTTTGCTAGAGGTATATACATTCTGTGACCTACGTGGTGAAAGAAAGAAAACCTTTAGGAGAATTTGCCTGAAAATTGAAAGGAATTGCCCAGATAAAATGGATATCTAGACATTCTTCTTGTTGTATGCACTGTTGTGCACTCTGCAAACTGTGATGTGCACTCTAGTGGCCAAGCAGATTACCAAATCACTCTTACTTTGAGTCAAAGTGCCAAGAGCAGATTTAATTACAAAATCATAGAAATACGAAATAAATGAGACCTGCTGGATTAGATTATCTAGTACTTCCCCTTGGGAAGGCAAAATAGTGCCCTGGAGTACATGCCTTTTCCAATCTTTCTGGCTTGTTTTAAATGTTAATGGCCTAATCAAAGCAAGAGGAGGACTCTGCAAAGAAAGTTAAATTAAAGGGTCCTTTCCACTGCCTCTCAGTATCACTCTGTTTATGTGCTGGCTGCACATAAATCCGTATCCCTGCTAATTATTTGCATAGCTGAAGACTGCTGTTTTCCAGTCAAGCATAAGAAATGTTTGAACCCAGTTTTACTTGCTTACACTGAAACTGCCAGGCAGTTTTGCACAAGATCCCAGTTTGGCATGGGAACCATTCCAGGGCTCGAAAATCACTCCTGGAGTGTGCAGCAAGCTCTCTGTTTGTCAGTGTATCAGCTGTACTAAACATCTTGGCAAAGCTGCAGTGCCTCTTATTGCCCAAAGGAATCGGTTAGGTGATGCACAGCATCTGGAATCTGTAGTTTTTAATTAACTTTATGATTATTTAGCATCATTATAGCATGTACAGGATTGTTGCATTGTGCCTGCCCTTAATCACATTGGCATGGCCATCATTTCAAAGGCAGTTCAGCAGACAAAAGAATTTTGCAGTGAACACTGAGCAGCGAGGAAGAGCAGAAAACTGTGCTGTGAGTTTCCTCTTGCAAATTTGGGGAAAGGTGATAGGCTTCTGTTTGTGGTTTGGTTTTTAGTGTTTATTTTATTCTTGAATCCTCTTCTGCCTGCAGCTGCCACGTGTGTGGGTTTGAGACAGAGATGAATGTCCAGTTTGTCAGTCATATGTCCCTCCACGTGGATAAGGAGCAGTGGATGTTCTCCATTTGCTGCACGGCGTGTGATTTTGTCACTATGGAAGAGGCAGATATGAAGGCTCATGTCAACAACAAGCACACAGGTGATGATCCCTTTCTCCCAGCTGCAGTGATCTCCCTCTTCCTTGCTTTTTAGGTGCAACCTTCACACTTCCCATTAGCACTTTGCTTTCACTGAAATGCTTGCTAATTAAGGCCTGATCTCTGAAAGTTGAAGTGAATTGGACTCCAGCCAGGCAAATAATCTGGTAGTGCAGATCAATTTTCAAGCTTAGTGAAATAAATGAAGGACTACTTAGCCCTTCTTCTTCCTGTTCCTCTTATCCCCCAAATCCCCTTCCCTGCTGGAGTCAGTCAAATATTTCATTTGTTTTTCTGGTTTACTATTTCATCAAAAGCCTGCTTTGACTTCAGTGATGATAAGGTGACTTTGAGGGCTAATTGTGCATACCTGGCTCTAAGGCTGCACTAAACATTATCTTGAGCTTTGCTCCTCGCTGTGTTTGCCCCCACAGTCCATCAGTTTGGAATTTCACGCTGATGTTTAGTTGACACTGTGATTCAGCAATACCATAAATGTACTTTATATTAAATAGCAGAACAAGTCATGCTCACTCCCTGGTCCTGCTCACCTAATAGCCAAGGATAAGAGCGATAGCAGTATTCAAACAAGCTCCATATGCTTGGTCCAGCTAATGAAGTCTGACATAATTTAAGGAAAAGAAAATTGGAATCCCTTTCATTAATTTCTCTTACAAGACCAGGCAGGAGCATTTCTGCTGCCACAAACTGCTCACAGTTGTATTTACAATACGGAACCTGATTGCATCCAGCACAACTTTTCCATCGCTAAATTGCTTTTCTTGTCCTACCAGGAATAAAACTGGGAAAACAGGAGGGATGAAGAAGAAGGGATAGAAGAATATAATTGGTTGTGCTCACAGATACATAAGTTAAATGGAACTATAGAAATATGAACTGGAAAGCTCTCGAGGGATTTTATGGCAGCATAGCTCTCAGCACTACTTCACTTCATAAAGAGGAGTTAAAGGCAAATGACAACCACCACCCATAGCCATGTGAAAAGCCTCAGAGCTCAAAACTGAGCTGTGTTCTGCTGTATTTTCCTATTGTGGCTAAAAGATCGAAACTGCTACTTGTGTTTTGAAGATAGGCAAAACCCCCTTGTTCCTCCTTCACCCTGCCCTACTGAGCCCCTCAGCTGGTGATTCAGCCAAATGCTCACACATACGGCAAATACAGAGTAAAAAATAGAATGGGTTTTCTGGGTCACTTGACTCCAGTTCCTTATCTTGTGATGGTACCAGGTCATAAAGGGACTGTTTGTGAGGATATGGCATATGCCTTCAGAGAAGTATCACGGTTTTAAACAAACTATTTCAAGAGACAGGCAGCTGTAGACTTTCTTGCATTAAAGATTAGGGACCTTTTTAAAATTTCCAGTGTGTGTCGTAGTGATAACCAGAATACACATACATTGTTCTTGTCCAGAACTCGCCTCTAGCTGAAGCAGCAGTCTGCCTTTACCTCCCTCCTCCTTCCGTAGTATTTATTCCCTTAGTACATTTCTGGAAAACAATATTTTCCCTTCTAAATGTACACTGAGCCTTTTCCTATATGAAACACAGTTTTCCTGCTGTACCAATCCCTCACTGCATATGTTCTTGTTGGAACCCCAGCTCTGGACATATGCAATCACAGCTGTACATGCTGAAATGAAATAAGCAGTGGTGGTAGTGCAAACCAGCAGCAGCTACTGGGAATAGGTCACACAATAACATTCTGTGATCACATTTACCTTCCTTGAAGACTCCCCAACACTGATTGCTCATATTCATCCCCTCTTCTGCTCAAATTCTACTTTTGTTTTCCTTGACTGTTTCCAGCCTAAGCACTTCTCATTTGTAGCAAAAATTCTTGTTACTGGCCCTTCAGGTCACAACCTTGTTCTGTGTGCTATTAAATTTCATTCCATTTGTATTACTCTTGTCCCCAAGGTCAGTGAACCTTTCTGTATGATATCCAGTCATCCTCCATATTGGCAGCTCAGGTCATCAGATTTCATTCGTGCACGTTTTTATCTTAAAGGTGCCACTCATCAGTTTCAAGTTAAGTACACAGGTGCTGGTGTTTACGGAGGCCTTGATCAGGGGATTGTATCACATGGAGAATTTGAAGTTTTAGTGAAGTCTCCTTTTAACACAGCTCTCATTGAACCAGGACATGCGTAGGAGGGAATAATTTGCCCATCCTTGCCTCCTTGGCTCATGGCAGTTCTCATATGGGAACTCTCCCTCTTGTTCAGTTCTAGTGTGTGACGGGATTTTGGATTTGGATTTCATACATTTATTGCACACAAAAGGAAGCTCTGATGCTTGCTTTCTTTCATAAAGAAGCTTTATCTCTAGGTCCCGTTAAGTAACATGCTTTTCAATTATCTTTGGAAGGAGATCCTAATAAAAACATATAAATCTTGAGACCACGCTGTTACCTCTGCAATGATTACTGAGGACACTTGTCAGGACAATGAGGGAGATTATTCTCCTTTACCCTTCATCCCAAATTTACTCACTGGACCCACGTACATGGAAAGGTGGGGGAAGTTTAGCTTGGACTAGTAGGTACTTTTGGTTTCTGCCCCTGAAACCTACAGAAATTCTGTTTCCTTTCTGAGTGACAAGCTTTTGAACTCAGAGTAATCAAAGTGTTTTCTTGAGGGTTTTTTCAGTCCAGTAATCAGGTAGAATTGCATGGTCCCTTCCCACTATCATCACGGAAACACTCAATTGCAGGATTGACTGAGAGATGTACTGTGGTTAAACAGTAATAAAAAAGGAATGTGGCCCAACAATGTTTTTTTAATCAGCTCAATTCATTTCAGACTTGTTTTGAATTAACTTTGAATATAAGTACTTCCTGAAGTTTAAAACAGAATCATGGAGACTCCATCTAATCTGCGGAACTAGTGATTGTTCTTTGTTTTTCAGCTGAAGAGAGGAAGACACCCAGTGAATCTAACAGTCCATCTTCATCTTCGCTGTCAGCACTGAGCGACTCTGCCAACAGCAAAGAAGATGCAGATATAACCCCAAAAAACAAGGGGTCGAACAACCTGCTGGTCATTTCTGTAGTGCCTGGTACTCAGACCTCAGTGAACACTGAAGAGAAGTCAGAGAAAGGTAAAAAATTTGTTTAACAAATACAAACTCTCAGTCTCTATGCAGTCAATCTGGCCATAGTGTAAGGACTAAGTTTTCTTGTTCTATTTTTCAGTCTTTGAATGTGTTTTCTGTAACTTTGTCTGCAAAACAAAAAATATGTTTGAGCGTCACCTGCAAATCCACCTGATCACACGGATGTTCGAGTGTGACGTGTGCCACAAGTTCATGAAGACACCTGAGCAATTACTGGAGCACAAGAAATGCCACACTGTCCCCACCGGTGGGCTCAAGTAAGGAAAGCAAGTACACAAACTTTTACTGTGTTAAGCAACTTAATACTGTGGGGATAGGACAAAAGGAAGTCAGTCAGTAAGGGTTGGTTAACTAATAATCCGGATTTGGGGTTTCCTTGAATTTAGATGACCCAAGGCCTGTCCTTGAGGTTTGCATCATTACAAGCAGGGTTGGTAACCTAGCAGTAGAGGAGCTGTAACAAACCGTGGTCCTTTCCCTGTTCAAGTCAAAGAGGAGACAGTATGTAATGGGTCCTACAGAGAATGAAGCGGTACTGCAAAGAGATTTTGGCAGAATAAGGGTTTTTTTCCAAGGCATCAAAGCAAAAGGAAGTACCCAGCACAGGCTCTGATATGCCCCTGGCTCAAAGAAATTCAATCCTGTACAGCCTCTGCAACTAGGTATGAAGTTACAACCTTAAAGGTTATAGCCACTGTATACTCAAATCCAGAGTCTCCAAGAATGAATAACTGGGATGCTTTCTGCTTTGTTTGCATGCCTCACAACAATCGCTATTGTATAAATAACCATGTAAAGAGTAATACAGCCTTTTAAGATAAAAGCCTTTTGGTTTTGGCTGTGGTGGTGTCCTTTAAGGTCTTTAGGTGCAGAGCAGTGTTTCTAGAGAATGGGTGTGCCCTTATGTCAAAGTCAGACCCCTGAGGGAAGAGGGGGCTGCTGGGGCCATATGCTTGCTCTCTGGGCAGGCAGTGTGATGTGATGAAAGAAGCACATCCCTGGTCTCTGTCTGGTCCAGCTGCTGCAGGAAAAAAGGCTGGAACCACTTGGAGCCCAGCTAGGGTTCAGCACAGGGCTCCCAGCTTCTGCTGCTCTTGCTGAGCAGATTGATGTTTCAATGTGCTGTGGCTGGGACGTGAGGAGCGCATCACGTACTGCTCCCTCAGTTTGAGCCGCAGCTTTGGAGAACTGGTCCTGTTTGCCAGGCAGCCTCTGGTCTCCAGCTCAGTAGCTCCACAGACTGGGGTCTGTGGTCACTTGAGATGAGATGACTGAATCTGGGAAGAAGACCAGACTGAGAAACAAGCAGTGTGTCAGAATGATGGGATGTCTGCCTTGGACATACAGACCAGTTGTCTAATGCACATTTGGTTTAAGCTGCGTAAAATCCGTTCTGTTTACCAAGGAGAAACCATGACCATAATATGACTCAAGTCTTCCCAGCAGAATGGGTTTCTCTGTCTATATTCCTGCCCAACTCAAGTAATAATTAGGTACCTTGAAAGCTGCATCTAAGAAAAAGCTCTGATTTATTTTTTTTTAAGGCGTCCAGAAGAGCCTGAAGAGATCTAAGTAAATTGTATTTTTCTGTCTCCTGTTTGCTGTGGGGGAAGAGAAAAAAAACATGATTCTTCCAGCTCCAGGTCAAAATCTGAGATTCTGATCCAGAGAGCACCCAGCCCAGGAGAGGTATGTGTGCATTGACAGCCAAGTCCTCTGGTGAAAGAGATAATCACATTAGAAGCCTCAGTGACAGGCTCCCTCTCTGGATCAGAGTACTTGATGTGCATCAGAAAATGTGTCCAAGTGTTTTAGTATCTCCTTGTCCTCCTGTTATTACTCACTTTCCTCAAAAATCTCTTGATTAACTTGTAGAATAATATTATACCTATACGTGCAACCAGATGTAGCAAGGAAAAGGTATAGGGAGAGAGAGAATCTCAGCTTAGAAATGATCCAAAATGCCAGAACACAATTAGCAAACCTGCCAAACAGTGAATGCAGATGTGTAGCAGCTAGGGATGTTGGAAGACAGAAGCCAGCTGCCTTAGTTGTAAGTTTTTATCCAGCCCTGCTCACTGAGCTCAGCAATTCCATGTGGAAGGTATGTGCTTGGTTCAGTACAGCAGAGATCCCTGGCAGGGAACTGTCCCCACCAACTTCCTCTCAGCTGCACCAAGCAACAGCGGGTTTGTTTTGGGTTTGGTGGGTGGCTAGGCTCGTTCAGTGTGCAGCTCACGCTTTTTTCCGAACTTTCATGATTCTCACCCTTCCCAGCCCCTCCTGGCTCCGGAACTGGGGTGAGGCCCTTCGCCATGTCCACCCCAGGCCGGACGCTTGCTGCTGTGAGGAAGCAGAACCCACATCCCGTTCCTACACAGGAGCAATTCCTGCCAGGGCAGAGGCAGCTGTAGGCAAACACTGCCAAGCACACGCCCCTTTCAGCATGCCTAACTCATCTCCCAGAAGTGGGAGTCCCTACAAATCATCCTAACAGCCTGGCTTTCAGCTGCTCCTAGCAGGATACCCAGCAAGCTTATTGTTCAAGGTCACATAAAAGGGAATTCCTAAGCTTTTGCTGTACGTGTGGTATTACAAGTTTATTCCATCTTTACTTAAACAGCTGTTTTCATACTCATCTGTAAACACTCACTTTAAACCACTTCTTAATGGAAAAAATGGCCAAAGTGACTTCGTGCAAACACTAGGAATCGTTACACAAACTACCTGTGCATCAGTCACCCACCCTGCACTCCCCAGCCTGCTTTGGGGGAAGACCCCATCAAGGTAAGCCAGAAGGTTAAAGGGATGCTCCTTCCAAGTCAATCAGTGTTTTCCTAGGAATGCCATAAATGGGCAAACCTCCTCTAAGCAGAGAAGTGTCAAGGAGAACCAAATATTGGAAAGAGGCTTCACAGGGAGAACTGGGTGCCTTTTTCTCCTCCTTAGTAGGTCAGAAAGGGGCTGAGTGCCAGGGTTAAAGCAGGAACACGGGTCTGCCAGCTGAGTGACTCCCCTGTTCTTTGTCCCTGCCCTTCCTTGCTGTGTTGCCAGGTGCCCGTTCTGCATCTACTCCACGAACCGCCCCGCAGCCATGGAGTGCCACCTGAAGACTCACTACAAGATGGAGTACAAGTGTCGGATCTGCCAGACAGTGAAAGCCAACCAGCTGGAGCTGGAGATGCACATCCGAGAGCACCGCCTTGGCAACCATTACAAGTGTGACCAGTGTGGCTACCTGTCCAAGACGGCCAACAAGCTGATCGAGCACGTGCGTGTCCACACCGGCGAGCGCCCTTTTCACTGTGACCAGTGCAGCTACAGCTGCAAACGCAAAGACAATCTCAACTTGCACAAGAAACTGAAGCACGCTCCCCGCCAGACCTTCAGCTGCGACGAGTGCCTGTTCAAGACTACCCACCCTTTTGTCTTCAGCCGCCACGTGAAGAAGCACCAGAATGGGGACTGCTCCGAAGAGGAGAAGAAGGGCCAGTATTCAACCTCCAAGGAAGCCAGTCCGCTGCTACCAGTGAACAGCTCCAGGAACCTTCTGTCACCCCTCTCAGTTATGTCTGCCTCCCAGGCTCTGCAAACGGTAGCAATGTCAGCTGCACAGGGCAGCGCGGCAGAGCCAAACCTGGCAGTGAAAGCCTTGGCCATCAACGGCACTTCCCTGTGCTTTGATAAATACTGGAACTCAGAGTTTGCTCACCTTATTCCTTTAACAATGTTTTTCCCCAAAAACCACTACGATCTCACATTCCATCCACCCAGACCTCAGACTGCACCGGGAGGTGCCTCTTCACCTAAACACTCCTTCCTTGCCTACCTTGGACTAACAGAAAGGGCAGAAACTGTCTGAGGGCAGTTGCATTCTGTACCAAAAATCCCCCAACAAACCCAGCAGGTTATACATTGCTGCAAAACGTAGCCCCAAGAGGTAACGAACACTTGTACTATGTCATTAGTAAGGTTTAGCAAATGGCTCTGTGTGTATACTTATTGCATTGACATGAAAGCTGCTTTATTAAATCTCCAAGAGGTGACCTACTGCATACTTCTACCTTCAGAGGCATGTTCCCAGTACTCTTATCGAAGAAACTATTTTGTCTTGTTAAGCTGAAAAAAAAAAAAAAAAAGAGTGTCCTTATTGGCAATCAGCACTTGTAAGATGACATATTGATGCATTTTACTTTTGGGCTTTGTATGCGTGTGGGTGTGTGGAAGAGAGGTTGCCCGTAGTGTGCCATGACATTGCTTTTGCACATCCCCTGGATTGGCTTATTTAATCATCCTTCTTTTCCCCTTTTCACACGCTTGCTCCCTGCCTTCCCCCTGCCTCCCTCTGAACTGCGGAGCTGTAGGAGCGATGTTTGGGGTGAGGCGGGGGAGAACTGGTGTATTATTTCCATGCTGTTTGCAGCTTCCTTTACTTGTTTGATGCCTTGTGTTCAGTTGTCAAGGTTTGAGGATTTGGGGTAGAACCGGTGAGGAAAAAAGTTGCTTTCAGCACCTGCAGGATGAGAGCGTGACAATGACGAGTGTGTATGTCCACACACACATGCAGTGTGTGCAGCCTACACACGCACACACCAGGCCCAATTCTCAGCTCTTACACAGGTGTGATAAACATCTGCCTCTGGGCCACAGCATACATCTTTTGTTTTAAAAGGGCATATAAATATTATATATATACTGTATTATGCAGTGGTTACCTTTTAGTTTGCAGGAACAACTTGTATAACTAGAATTCTATGGTGGGGAAAAAAAATCCAACAAGGGGATTTAAAAAAGGGTATGGATAAATTCTGGGTATAAATACTCAGACTAAAAAAAAAAGGCTGTTTTGCACAGTGCTTTAGTCTTGCACTAGTTTGTTTCTCACTTGCAAAAAAAAAAAAGGAAAAAAACAAATTGTGGGCTGAAGTTAATAAGACTGTTTATTTGAAAAGGTACCAGTAACTTCTTTGAAATATAAATCTATAGAAAGATACTTTTGGAACCATAAAGTTCTCTTTTATACCCTCAGTATTTCAATTGTACTTGCAAATCTGACAGTCCTCTCGCTCCCCTCCATGTCATCAGTAATACTTTATTCCTTTCTGTTGATGGCAGATAGAGTGTGTCCTGCTAGGAAGCTAACTTTGTACTTATTTAATGCTCCTACTTGTGGTCATTAAAATGACATGTTATATGTAGCACTTTATTGCAGGAAGAAGCAAATGCAGATCGGTTGTATAACATTTGTTAATCTCAAAATGCCAAGAGTGATCTTAATGCAAGAGAAGCTAACTGACTGTTAATTGATTTCTGTTCCTTAGACAACTTAGTATGTGGGAAGAAAGATTGGGATTAAAAGCACTCTGGTTTACAATTGGAAGTATAAAATGTGAAGCATTTCAAAATTAATTACTGTTTTCCATGGTGTCTCTTGGATTTGGACCTGGCTGTCTTTTACCAGCTATTAGAACTGTCTGGCCTAGCTTTTGCCATGGTCCTCTCCCTGTTCCTTGGCCGAGCCACTGTAGGAGGTGCCCTGAGTCACATCTTTCATGCTGTCTACCCACCCTGGTGCTGTCCTGAAGGAACTTCCTCTGCAGGTTGTTGTGGGATGGGGGCATCCAACCACCCCTTGTTTGTGACAGCAGGAAAGCAACAACCCAGTTCAGGAAGGCGTTTCTTGTCCACAAGGGCTCTTAGCCATATGGACAGGTAGAAATGTAACTCAATCTTCATTAGTTCTTAAATGAAGCCTGTGTAGAGAGACTTTCTGGATGCAAAACTTGCATCACTTTAACCGATTTGCAAGATTCCTACATTTGTTTTGTACTGAGATGGCCAAACATTCTCCACTGTCATGACCAAATTCTTCCTGTGTGTGGAGGACATCGTAATCTGCACACTCCTGTTACCACACTGGAAGCTAGTTAGAAGGGGGAAATATCCAAAATCATAGCAGGTTATCATTTGGCATTATTAATTACCAGACAGAGAAGTCTCACCATTTGTTCACATTCCAGCAGACAGTTTTGGTTCTAATGAGCACTTGGCAATTCTGTCTACGCAGTGAAGAAAACCCATCCGCTCCAAACTGCATGTAAACCCTTGTAAACAACTTACCTAACTCAGGGCCCTGCTCACCATGCTTTATTCCATCAGAGCTCTTGCCCACACCTCCCCGCGAGTACAGACAAAATAGAAAATACTGTGTTGGTAAGTATTCAGAGCATAAAATAGTTACTATCTCGACAGCATGAAATCTGCAATCTGTAACCAGCAGCTCTACCAGTTCTGTAAAACACTCCACACATCTCTGACCACACCACAGAAAACCAAACACTCCCAAATCAAAAAACTTGCTTTTCAAACCAACCACAGGTAAAGTACAGCTGCCCAGGAGGAAGAAGAGGGAGGAATAACAGTAGGCCACTGTATCTAAACCAAATGGCAGTTTAAATGGGGCTGGAACTTCTAAGAATGAGCTGCCCACAGGCAACCGCCACATGTTTTGACCATGTTCCACTGCACCAGTATCTGACCTGGCAGTGTTCAGTGTACCTGGGAAATTTGTTTAGCACTTTGGAAAGGATAAACTCATTCTTTCTGGCAAGTTATAGAAGTTTTCTCTGTAAGGAAAAGTGTGTTAGGAGGTTTTTATTTTTTTAAGAAAAAAAATACACTATTTATCAGAGCTCTTGCATATTAAAATAATTTGTTTGCAGTTCAGTACTAAAGACAGGAATGTTCTCCAGAGGTTCCCGCTACTGATTAATGACCAACAGTTCTGATAAATTCCCCCCACCATAAAGGTAATTTCATACTGGTTTTCACTATGCATTCTTTAATGAAAGCTGGCGTGTTTTTTGTTTTTCCATTCAGTAATTCAGCTAAAGTTCTCAGCACTTTTTTCTTTTTTTTTTTTTTTTTTACTTGTTGTATTATGTTCAAATATCATTCTGTCAAGGTTTGTGTACATTAATAAAAATTTGTATTGTATAAAGCTTTTTGCATTATAAGGCTGTACAGGGTCATTTTGACAGTAACTGGTATATTTCTTTGCATCTTATGTTGCATTGCCAATTTCTAGTGTATCCAGTTTGGAAGTACAATATACTCTAATTAAAAAGGTTGGCTATATTCTGGTTTCTTTGGTTTTCCTTCCTCTCTTTTTTTCACTTGAATATATTTAGAATTGATTTGGAGGAAGGGGAAAGGATTCTCCTACAAGACAAGAAGATAACATCTTCCCTTTCTTTCTTCTTATCAATATTAATCTTCAATTTTGAAGCTGAAAGCTCTGGCTTTCACTCCTGAGGAAGAACTACAGCCAATAGTCCTACGACAGCTCCAGGACTTCACTGTGAGGGCTCTGTGCTTGTAGCAATATTCCAGGTCAGTTCTGCAAGGGGGTAATTCCTCTTCTGCTCATGTCATGCATTTCAAAAAAAAAATCAGATGCTTTCTGTAATCAGTTAGCCGAGACTGCATTTTCTTCATGTGGGAAAAGCCAATTCTTTGTTCACATCACTTATTTTATACAGTTTTTCAGAGACCTTGCATGCAACACATTGGCTGATAGTTCTCTTACTACTTCATTTTTTTGGTCAGAAGGTGATTTGTGTGCATGTGATAAAAATATATCAGTCGTAACTATCTGAAAAAGTTGAGATAATACATTCCAAACATTCATGTATCTATAACAATAAAATGAAACAAAAGAAAACACTGAACAGCTTACTAGTACAGCTATAATAACTCAGATTGAATAACACTCAAACCTGGTATAAAATACTTTTGACAACGATAAAGCTTAACAAAGTGAACCCAATAGAACTCCATCCTGAAAGGACTTTATATTAATAAAATGTAGCTCAATTATTACCTCAGTAAAACAGAAGGTACACTTGAGAAAACTCAAAGTTAGTAACCATTAATACTGAATACAACTGTGATCTATATAAAACTGGAATAAAACATTGTCTAAATAATACTGAAACTCAGCAGACATAAAATTTACAAAATTACTTTATAGAACTTAGCCTTGCTCAACTTAACAGACGGTAACAGAGCATTATATTATTGGACCTTAACTAAACATAACTGCAAATTAGTGCCTTAAAAAGTTACAGATACAACAAGACGTAGCTTATTCTACTATTATTATCACAAAAAGAAAATTAAAAAGTGAACAATCGGTAAGAGAAATAACAGCATGATGGGCTACTGGAGGGATAAAAGTCGCAACAAATATATTAAACTTAAAAGTCATTTAGTTACGAGAAAAATCCACGGCAACTGCAAATTTCACAGAAACAGAAATTTAGTAAGACTTTATTTAGAGTGCAGGATTACTGAAAAATAATAATGTGTAATTTGGCAGGTGCTCAACACTGCGTAGCTTCTCACGATTGCATTTGTGTTATTTCATCTGGCAAATTTGTTAA
>WBMY01012570.1:0-11208 GCA_013397315.1 Donacobius atricapilla
TATATATAATGTAATAAAAAATCTCAGAGAAAAAAAGTCTGATAATAACTTTGAAGACAAGAAAAAGAACTGGAAACATCTAGAAGTGCTGTTTTTATCCAGATAATAGCTACAACTTGGTTATAGACTGTATTGAAAAATTATTTTTAAATCATTAACTCTTCCCTGAGCATATGGTCTCTTTTAAAAGTGATCTAAAAACACAGATAAACTTGTTCATTTAAACTCTGGGGGGAAAAATTACAAGCAGTTAGACAGAAACACTCTGCTTTCAAATCTACAGATTTTAGTTTCTAATAAAAGACATAAAATGTCCTCATCACTGGTCAATGCAATCCTAACAGAAAACAAAACTCCAGTGGTTTAGTGACTATAATCTCCAGGGAACTGAAATGCTTTGCCCATTTCAATTCACAAATAGTCTGCATGTCTTTCAGCAGCCAAATTTTAAACTACATGAAACACATTTTATTCTTGAATTAAAATGGCAGGCATTTAAATGCTGTATCTATTTTTAAAAGCAATCCCAAAAATTGTGGCTTGTGATTGCAACAGTTAATTATAAAGATGCCAGTACCAATACATAGTGAATCTTGCATCACTTAAACCAGTGCATGCTGGTTAACCCAGACATACTTTCTGAACTCACTCATCAGATCACAAGATGTTCATCTCAGAGCCAAACTTATATTTTCTTTGATGAGGAAAAGTATATTTTATTTGCCTAAAGATAGTTTCATAATTCATCTGAGGCCATGAAAGAAAAACATAGTAGGCATCACTCTACAGGGGTTATGAACAGCAAAGAAAACTGAACAGAAATCAATTTACTTATGATAGTAAATAGCATGTTGACTATGTTATAAAAAACCACAAGAATATCGAAGACATTTAAGCCAACCGGAGATGAACTCTAATAGAATGAATGAAATCCTAACCAATTCTTAGGACTACTGGCAAATTCCAGATAATAATGTCGTTTGTTACCATAATAAAGCACCAAAGAAATCAAAAAGGGAGTAGGCAGTTATTTGAGTTATTTTTAAATGCATAAAATATAAGAAACATGAAGAAGGACTTACTTCCTTTGCTAGATTATTTTAAATACCACCAGAAGTTCATTGCCTCATTAAAAATATTTGCGGATCTGAACAGAGTGACATACTTGCACTCGGAAAGTGACAAGATATAAGGACAGACAAGCCTGAGAGTAAATAAACTATAATTCTGTGATCTACAAGTGATACAACTGCCCCTTCCTTTCACTTTCCAGAATTCCTTGTATTGTTTCAGTTCCTATTTCTACTTATCTTATTTTTAATTTTCTCAGTGTTTCTCATTAAATTATATTCAGGTGCTTAAAAAAAATCTTCTGTTGTTGCCATCAATTTTTTTCTGATTTCCCTTTGTTCTCTCCTTTCCCACTCCTTTCTCTATGGATAACAGCACTGAACATTCCAGTATTCTCTGGTATTGCTTTCATTTAGTCTTGTCCGAGTTTGCCACTGGCTATAAAGACCTACCAATATGAGACAGCAACAAACTTTTTTTTCTGAAAACCCTTGCCATAGAAGAGTTATTAGTGTACTTTTAGGAAAAAAGGGAATTAATATGAAGAATACATGTAGATCAGCTTTACATAATGTTCCCAGAAGAACTTGCTCAGATACTACAAATTTGTATTGTAAAGGAACACTTTTCAATACAGAAAATATAGATTCTATAGCTCTTCAAAAGAAGAGCTGTTATTCTGGATCCCCAAGCCTAATAAAAATACTGATTTTAAAAATAAATGAAATTATATTCTTGTCTTACATATGAGCATAGGAATCCTAGATAAATAAGAGCTGCCTGTCATCAGACAAGCCTTTTTAACTCTCTGGTAAATCTGAAGAACCTCTTTTTAGGGAAAAAAAATGAAATTATCATCTCAGACTTTGGGGATTTGATTTCTTCCTGATACCCTGTATAGTGAGCATCAAGATCAGTGACAGAAAAAGTACGTGTACTTTTGTCCTTTAATATAAGTGATTATGACTACAAAATATACAGTTTACAATCTCTCATAGAATGGGTCAGGTTGGAAGGGACCAGTGGCTCATCTGGCCCAAACTCTCTGGTCAAGCAATTGTTAGAAGAGAAAGAAGGTTTTATTTACAATTCTAATAGTTTCTGTTACAACATGCTGCACTAAAAAGGTATACTATTGGTCCATGGGACTGACACTTCTCTCCATTGGTTAAGGAATAGGAAACAACACCTGGGGACAGTTGTTATGGGAAAGGGAACACTGTTTACTTAGCCTGTTTTGAGAAATGGAGATGTTTTGAAAAGAGAAAACTGTTGACAGCTTTCCCTTGGGAAAGGAGCTAGTAAGAGTTAGCAAGCTAAAATTTAGGCCCAGAAAATCGAGCCCACACTTTGGGTGACACCACCAGTGCCAGACCTCTAACTAGACACTCTGCCAGCAATTACAGCCCTTTCGGATCTGCTGTCCACCTCACTGGCTGTTCATCCAGTCCACACCTCCTGAGTTTGGTGATGAGAATGTTGTGAAAGCATACTGAAAGCCTCACTGAAGCTGATGCAGACAATACCTACTGCTGTCCCCTCATCCATCCAGGTAGCTGTTTCATTGTAGAAGGCAATCAAACACCTTATTACCACGCTGACTATTACTGAACACTCTGTCTTCCATATGGACAAAGATGGCTTCCAAAATTAGGTGCTCTATCACCTTCACAGAGATTCTGGCCCGTAGTTCTTGGGTCCTATTTCTTGCCCATTTTGAAAACTGGGGTGACATTTCCTTTCTTCCAATCCTCAGCATCTCTCCTGATCTCCATGATCTTTGAAGGTGATCACAAGAAGCCTTGTTATGGTGCACACCATCATCACTAGTGGATTCACTCCATCAGCCCATTCCATGGACTTGAGTAGGTCCGTCTAGCTGTTCCAGACCAAATCCTCCTTCACTAAGGAAATGTCTTCCTTCCAACATTCCTTCATCCTGGTCTCCTCAGTCAGGGATCCCTGAGGCCTGGTCTTGTCAGTGAAGACTGATGCAAAGGCACTCCATGACTCTGCCCTCTCATCTATCTCTCTTACCAGGGTCCTGCCTCCATTTAAGAATGAGCCTACATTATCTTTTCTTTTTTCTTTTGTTACTGATGTATTTGAAAAGATCCCGTTTATTATGCTTGACATCCTTAGCCAAGTTTAAGTCTAGCTGGGCCCTGACCTTTATAGTCTTATTTGCATTTACTCTGACCACTTCTTTATATTCACTCCAGGTGGCCTGACCCTGTTTCCATATCCTGTGTATTTCCTGCTTATACTTGAGTAATGACAGTAGCCTTCATACATCCATCCACAGAGGTCTCTTGCCCCGTTGGCTCAATTTCTTTCTCATTGTCATGCATCATTCCTGAGTCTGACGTAAGTGATCCTTAAATATCAATCCACCCTTCAGGACCCCTCTTCCCTGCAGGGCCTGTTCTCACGGGATTCTTCCAAAAAGATCCCTAACGAGGCTAAAGTTAGCTCCCCTAAAGTCCATGGTTATAATCTTTCATACTGTCCCATTACCTCTTACTTCAATGCAGAGCTCTACAATCTCATGGTCACCACAGCCAAGGCTGTCTCTCATATAAGATTTTCTTCTGCCTTTTAGAGGCAATCTAAACATGCAACTTTCTTTCATGAGCTCTAACTTAACTCCTAGATCATTCTATTGAGAATAGAGAGACAGGAGGTATAATGTCTACTGTAAAGAGCCCATTGATTTCAGGTGCCTGGATGAGTTTTCACATGACATGATGAAATTCCTTGAACGTTTCTAAGGTCAGAAATTCCAGAAGGCTATGCACACAATAATGAACTCTAATTAGCACTTAAGAGTGTAATATATGCTTTGAGTTGCTCAATACCATGAGAAAGACACAGAGGAGACAGGAAAGGAATCCAGAGCTTGGGTATTGTATTGAACTGTCACGAACAGGAAACCTTCTCCTTCCTACAATTCCACTTACTGTGCTCTTCCTATTCTTCAAAGTCAAGACAGGACCTGGAAGAGAGGTCCTGTTTGAAAAGTTAAAATGTTTTATTGTTCTGATGTGACTCCTCAGCATAGCAGAAATGAATGTAATATAGAAGCCCCGTGGAAAAGACAGCATATTACTAGTCAGTCAAAGATTGTAGGTTTCTCCCAGATTGCTCTTAGCTTGTTCCTTGACTCCTGACTGCTCTAGTCACCCTTCTCCAAGATAAGGCATACTAACAGGTCTAGGAGGAGCTCTCAAAACACCATGAAGAAGAAACAGCACAAAAAATCAGACACTTCTGCAATATACAATATTCCAAAACTATTTAAACTTTGCACTGCCACAATGTCTTTATGCTTTGCTTCATGACACTCACTGCATATGCCCAAGTTCACTTTGGTTACTACATCAAGTAATACATGCTTTAAGAGTCACTAAGCAATGACGAAATGCTTAAGTCACTAAGTCATTCAGTAATACAGATACATATAAACCGATTTAGAAAGAACTAGACTTAAGCAATATTGAGTGGGCATAAGGTAGCCTGTTAAAATGGTCTCTGATCAATTAGGCTCTATTTAATAGAATATCTGTATTAGCTAAATTTTCCAGTTAAAGTCTCTGTCTCTTCAATCTTTGTCTCCTCCTTCTTTTCCCTGACCCAACTCCTCTTTAGAATTGTGTCTTCTTTTGGCATATGGTGAAAGGCATTTCATAGGCTGACTGAAAGAGCAGGTTCTCTCATGGAGACAGCAGATACATTTTAAACACAAATTATAGCTACAATGAAATATATGTTTATGAGTACAGTGCTCAGTGAAAATAAGTGACCACAATATATCCTTTTATTAAGCTGAAAGAGAGGAGAGAAATGCCTGATTCAGCCACCACAAGCTACCAATGAAAATCTCTCCTCCACCTCCTCTGAGTTTAAATTAATAAATATATGCCCCTTCTAGGGATTCACTAATATTCCCTTGAAATCTAATTAATTACATCAAAACTTTTTTTATCTCGACAAGTGCCTATTCCTTCAGAGCCAATTATTTTTCCCAGTCTATTCTGTCAAATGTGTGAAATGGCAATGACTTTTATGACAGAATCTCCATGGTTAAAACCTTGTTTCTACCTAAATTAAAGGGAGTTTTCCCAGGACTTCAGAAAGATCATTAGCTAATCACCATCACAAAAAATAGGATCTGACAATGCCTTTAAGGTTCTGATAATAGGAACGTACTTTCTCTGTGAGCTAAGCACTTCTTCATACTTCTTCAAAATGTTGTTTTCACTGCCACACAACTACCGTTACTAAAATTGTGTTTAAAAATCAATCTGTTGCTCAGGAATCCAACAAGCAAATAATAAAAATATTGGAGAAAGTTGGCATCCTCCTCTATTTTGTTTCAAGACTTTCTCTAGTGGCACAGAAAAGAATTTATGCTCTTCTTTGTGTACTATGCATGGCTAGGCTGTATTTAAACTGCATACTAGCACCAGGCACAGCAGCTTCCAGCAGAAAGGTGAGTCATGATGAATACCTCCCATAGGCTGGAAAAACAAGAAAGGATCGAGTGTCTGGTCCAAAAGTTCTTTGAAAAAACATGGTGTCTTCTTCTTGATAAGGGTTGTCCATAGTGCCATAGAAACTGAAATTCTGAGATGCATTTATATCTTCTGGAACAGAGGTGTGTTGGGGGGGATGATTCATTCAGCCTCCAGAGAGAAGAAAGATACTGTTGACACCGCACTTCTACTCACCAGTTCTTACAGCAGCAATGGTGTTGGCTTTGAAGGAAGCCAACTGTCCTGCTCTCTCAGCCACAGGTAAAGAATTGAATTGGTGTCCACTAGAGGGAGGATTAGGAATATAGTACCTTGTTGGCCCAAGCCACCATGAACTGCATGGGACAACCTACAAATCCCCCACTGCTGCCCAAGGGCAACAATTCCCAGATACTGCTACGGGCTGGCAAGCAAAATCCAATTGTTATCATCTTCTACAGAGGAGCTGCCAGTTTGCATCCTAAACTTTGGTGGCTGGAGGATAGGATGGCTGACTAGGATTGTGTGAATCACACCTACAAACAAACAAAGGCACATCTCTTTATTTACAGATGCCTATTTTGCCTTTTCCCTTTTAGTCTCTTTACTTAAAACTTCTGATGTCCTTTATCAAGCTTCTGGGAAAAACAAACGTACCAGCTTCCAGAGAGTCTCAGAAGTATCAGCAGAGAGCAGACTGTGCCAAGATACACTGTATTTAACAAAAAGATCTGAAATATTAAAGGTACTTGAAAACAACAAAACTTGCTGTGATTAAAATAAATGTCCATTACGATCTGAGGCACACCTGAAAGAAATGTTTTCAATTAGTCACCCAGATAATTACATGATGAAGTGCATCTTGCAATTCAGTTTACTCTGTAGCTTGACTGTCTGGTGTCTTACCTCCTGCACAAGTGGCAGAACATTCTGACCAAGGCAGATGATTCCATGCAAAGCCAACCTCATTGTCTCCACTGCCAGTGCGAGAGATCGGAACATTGAATTTATATTTTATCCCCAAATTCTGTTCCTGCAGCAGAATCTGTAGTTGAAAACAACTGGTTATACCATTAAAGCAGGCAAGCAGGGGGCAAACACAGTGACATTTATTCTAGGCATGTGTTATGTTCTGCTGAACAGGAAGAAAGCAATAAAGGAAGTCGCAGAAGTTCTTTTTTGATATTCCCCAAAAGAATCTGGACTAACTTTTAAAACATATACAAAAGAAAAATATTATTGTCCAAGGCGAGCTTTATCTTTTCTTTTTTCTCCCTTAACACAATTTTATTATTTCTGTCAGTTCCTTATTCCTGACAAAATTTCATAATTTTGCTAGTTTTCATAAAATTACTGTTGTCAAGGAAATTAACTTGAATAATTAATTTGAATAATTATGGGAGGTCAAAGATGGAAAAGCACATTATTGTAGAAACATCCAGCGGTTCTAACTGAAGTCTTGGGAGGAGTACAATCCATGTAGTTTTGAAACTATCTCTTCCCTTGTTAGCATTTCTAGTGACTACAGTACAGTACTGTTATTACTTCTAGTAATAATAGTAATGCCAACAGAGTGTTGCTGAAGCTATTGTTTTCCCCTAATGCAATAGCCAACAGCATAAGCATTTGTTATTTTAATAATAACCTTCAAAAGAATAACAAAACTCTTGCTGCAGCCACATCAATGTAGGCCACATAGACAAAAGTGCAACCACCACCATGAGTTTTGTCTATCCTCACTGTTGAATCGCACTTCTACAGATTACCTGTTCAACATTAGTCTTTGACTCTCTAGCAAACTGGTTTTTTCATTACTAATAGCACAAAATCAAGTTAGATGAAGCAATCTGACTCACCTTAATGCTATTTTTCATCCATTTCTACTTTCTCTTACATTTTGCAGAGGCACATCTGCCTACCCCCACATGGCAAAAGAGCAGAGAACTTTCAGAAAGAAAGTCAGTAACACAGACTGAATGAAAGAAGGCTCCATAATTGTGGAACTTATACTGTATGGACTGTCTAACCTATGTACAGCTATAGAAGGAAAAAAATTATTCAAGTGTTTGAAAATGCTGCCTAAAATGTGGATATCCGTGCAATAATTATTCTCTACAAAAAAATATCCTATCTGGCTCAAGCAATCACTGAACTGCAAATCTGGCAGCTGTCAGTATACATTGGGAAAGTATCAACTTGTTCTCATACTCCTCCTCAACATAGTAGTGAAACAGCAGGCTCACTATTGCCTGTTGTCAGAGCAGGCATCAGGATCCTGGTCATATCTTCTGTTACATGCTCATACTTTATAAAATCTTTTGAGAGCAATATTTGTCACAGTAACATACTTTAACATGGGTAATACCATTATACTCATTCTACTGTAAGGCTATATATAAATGTCACACTCAGGTCAGGCTTAAAACCACTAAAATGTATGGAACTGTCAGGGACTGTCAAGTGTCAGCAGTATGCAGAGATACAATACATGACCCATGCACAAGTTTCACTACCACTACTGTGAACCACATTTAAAGAGATGTGGTTCATTTTCTGTGAGATTTCCTGGTGCTCCTCTGACTTCATCCCCAGTTCATCACAATGTTTTCCAGTCAATTTTGAAATGTAGGAAACAAGCGTTAAAACACTAACACAAAGTCCCAGCTACACAAGCTGTATACTGTTAGTAAACTCAACCTATTTTAATTTCATTAATGGCATTGTCTTTTCTCAGAACACAAATACATATTTCAAATTTCAAAAATACATTTATTATAACTTTACCATGACTATGAGGTTTTCTGAAGTAGGGCCTAGTGCTTCCAAAGACTCTGGTTCATCTGTTGGTCTCTTGTAATGGAAAGCTGTTCCAGCAACATCAAACTTTCTTGGCCAATCAATTGTCCAGGCACCATTAATATAGTAGTCATCCTCTTCGGATTTTAAAGCTTAAAAAAAAATACAAGCCACCTAAAAATTGGAAGCAGCATTTATAATGGATAATTTAAGCCACTGTAAATTTATCTACTAATCTGTTAGAAGTATGTGAGCTTCAGCTCTGTATCACTGTTTTTTCAAGCAATATAAACCCTTTTCTTTAGTCCTAGTGAAAATATCCCTCATGTAAATCAACAGTTTTGCTTCTGCAATAATCTTCAATGTGCAGATTATTTCAAAGGTCTCAACATGCAGAAGCTGCATGAAATGATGCATGAAGATATATGCAACTTGCAATATATCTTCAATTTTAGAACTGACTCCATGTGCAATGTATTCTGAACTACGTGAGATATATGCACATCAGAAACTTATAATCAACTATCAACCTCATTTTTAGATTTAGAAGCTGGGGCATGGAATAAGTATCACAGACAATATGCAGAGGAAAAAAATAGAAGGAACATTGAGTCTGACATATTGTACCAGTCAGCTGCTGTTTTGTTGCCTATGTCCACTACTTCTTTTTTTGCCTTATTAAAACACAAATACAAGATATTTCTACCACAAACTGAAGTATTAGCCACTTAATCTGATAGAATATTTTATCCTTCCTAATTTAGAGCCTTAAAATGTGAAAGTACTGTAGATAAAACAGAAATTTCATAGCTAACCAACCATTAGGATGGGCAAGCACATATTATTCAGGGACTTGAATTTGTTATTTTAATAATGATATTACATTAAGTTCCTAAATACAAAACGACTATTCAGTTAATTAAATATTGACTTCTTGATTTAAGGGGAAGATTACCAAGTTTGACATATTTTATTTATTTATTTATTTTAAATAGATCATGTTTTTAAAGGAAAAATTATGCTTGGAACCCTGTAGACCAAGAGCATGTAATTTTTCTTTGAGACAAATAACTGGTTTTACTGGATAGGGGAAAACTTCACATCGTAATGCCGAGGAATAAGACAACTTCAGTTGTCTGACAATTTACTCTCAACTGCATGCGTGTGGACAGTTGGTTTACCTTAAACAGTTAGGGAAAATGCCTCAGTGATGCTTAAGTTGTCTAAAACAGATGAGAGAGCATTCATGTGAGCAAAAGATAGTGAGAGAGGCAGTACTGTTCTACTGGTGACAGTGATATTCAGCAGACATTAGTAACCATTTTCATTTGCACCATAAGGACTAAGAATTAACATATGTGTGCTATATATGCTTAAACTAATATACATTCAGAAGCAAAGCAGTTAATTTTTTACCTGACTGACAAAGAAAAATGCATTTTCATTGTCTAAGTACGTTTACCTAATGTCAGTTGCTATGCACAGGTGAAGGCCACAGTTGTGACAGCAGTCCAATAATTACACGACAGTAATTATGCAGAGGCATAATGCTAGCAGCATATGAGACAGGAGGAACAAGTTCATGTTCACAATAAAATCATTTATGAGAACCTGAAATGCAGGAAGTCCACATAAAATCAGCAGAAGAGGAATATAAAGCCAGGTGTCACCTTGGATCAAGCCACTTAAGGGAAGATAACAGCACTACTATATATGCAGATTTTTCTGCAGCTCTGAACATAGAGAGTTTTGTTGCTGCTGGGTTATCTGTTGGAGAATCAGCTAAAATATTGTACTATTTGTGCAGCTGCAGAAATGGGCTTTTGACTAATTTTGTCACATAACTAGGAGTGATATTAGTGAAAAAATGATCAGCCAGATCAAGGTGAGAAAGGACAGGTGCTAACTGAGCTAATGGAATTGTCTAACTGAACTCCAAATTTGAGGTCATGGATTTCAAAAGAACTGCATTCTAGTTTAAGGAACTATGGGATGTTTGCTGTGAGTTAGTTTGAAAGCCTGAGTTTGAATAAAGAAGCCAGTGGGACAACTGCAGAGGAAGAGGGGTTTATTGTTTTGGTATGTTAGAATCATAGAATAGTTTGGGTGGGAAAAGACCTTTATCAGTCATGTAGTCCAACCCCCTGCAAGAAGCTGGAACATCTCCAACTACATCAGGTTGACTACTTCAAAACTGAGAAGGTTTAGTATACTTTCAAGTGGAGAAACTGATTTCTTAGACTGTGATCATGTATTTGGCAGCACTGCATATAAGAGAACATATAATAATATTTGTAAATGGTTATTTTCAGCAGAATCAGATCTCTAATCTCATTCACAGTGTGGCCACGCAAAGAGTTGTCCTGGTGCAACAGGGGGTACTCCATAAAGACAGAGAAGGAGCTGTTAAGTTGACGCTGCCACTAATGAAACATCCATAAAACAATACCCTTGTGTTATGTATTTTAACACAATAAAATCATTTTTGCTACCAATTCTGCTTGACTAGTTTTTTTAAGGGAGCAGAAAAACCAAAGCCTTCCTTTCCCCAGAAATTGGTTATCCTAAAACAGAGATCTCGTTTGCACTCACTGAACAATATACCTCATAAGGTATAATGGATATAATGGCACTTTTGAAAGCTGGAAACACAAGAAACTAGTAAAGGAGAGGAAGACCTCATTTTGTAGTCAGGGCTCTGTGGCATGAAACATGGTAGTTAGGAGAGAGCCTGAAAGCCCAGGAATCCATTGAAATTGTGATAAGTACGTGAAAAAAGTGTTTATGTACAACTTTACATTTTTAGATCTATATATCAATTAGATAT
>WBMY01012570.1:11234-22141 GCA_013397315.1 Donacobius atricapilla
AATTAGATATATTATTATACATATATTTATTATATATTATACATATATATATTATACATATATGTTATATATTATACATATATTACTAATATATACATATTAATGATGTATGTATTTTCTATTTAAATGATAAAATTTGCATTTTTCATTTACTTTATTCAGATGGTGCCAATCAAAATGGTTTTCCAGATCTCTCTCCTCTGCTCTATTCTTAGAGAGGAATAATAATCAATTGTAGTGGCATCTTTGCTCTGGTTTTCAGCTGTGCGTTAGAGTTCTTGGCAGAAAATGACCATGACAGGCTACATAGCATGACTCCCTCGCTCTGCTTGAAACTCAGCACAGGATACAGAAGCAAACTTACAGGTGGTGTATTTTGACAAGGGGAAGGGGCCTTTGGGAGCGTGATGCTGAAAAAATAGTGATCACTTGATTGCTGGTAGTGTTATTCATCCTGCAGAATGGATGCAGGAGGTTGACTATCTGCTGAAGTACAGAAGGCTAGGGGCAAGCAAAAAGAAAGGTAGGCATTCAGCTGTAAAAGGTGCCATTATTGTCAATAATCCACTAAGGAATTCACATTCTGATGAGGATAACTGCCTTTCTAACTCACACCCACAGACAGCACAATACCTTCCAACATGTTAGTGTTATTTACCAAGTACACAGACTAGAGACGGAAAGAAGAAGCCTCGGCAACCGCTTTACATCTTAAACGGGTAATAGCTTTTGCTAGTGTTAATTTCTTAAGTTTTGCTGTACAATTAGTCAGCCCTCTACTCTATTTCTGACTAAGAAATTGGTGTTCTTGTACCACTGTCAACTGGCTGCTATGCTAACAAAGGTACATAGACTTTCAGCAAAGCACAGTCTTGAGTTTGACTAAGTCAGATTTGTAAATATCAGTATTAAAAAAACAGAAAGCAACTTAACAGTCTCTAGAGAAATGAGAAAGAATCTGGGAATATGAATTTGATTCTGTGCTTTACAGTAGGCTCCCTGAATTATTTCAATTATCACATTTCTACACCTTATTTTCTTACCTATAAACCAGGAATGGTATCTAGTGCAGTGTAATTGATACATTAAATTCCCTTGAAGTAAAGAGACAGGATTGTTAGCATTTAAGTTACTATGGCTGCTGATGAAATAAAGTTGTGTTTTAAAACAGCTTAATCCCCCCATAGACTTTCCAGATGGAAGACACCACTTCACAGTGGGACAGGAGACTGAGTTTTATTTCCTTGTTACCAAGTATTTTATTTCCTTATATTATTTCCTCATCTGCTTCAGTTCAACTCTAACACTTTATAGTGAAGTTGGCAGGATTTTGCACTGAGTGGACAAAAAGGAAACACATGGTGTATTTTAATAACTCCATTGAAGAGAATACACTCTAACTAACTGCTAACTGTCTCATCACAAGTCAACTGTATTAACAGCTAACTATTCCCTCTGCTGCATATACTGTGTATAAGGTTTGGCCAAACCAGAAAATGTACCTTCAAATCACAATATAAACTCTGACATTTTAATAACTATCTGCTATATAAAGAGTGCCCTTACCAATGTAGTTCTTTGACATTGCCACTTCTCTTATTTCAATGTGCACAGAACCTCTTGGAATTTGAATCACTTCCATATATCCTGCAAGAGAAAGAAAAATTTCATTTGCTGTTTTTTTACTTTCATCAATTTTAAGTAATTAAACTAACCATTAATGAATTGCTTACAACTAAAAATTAGTATGAGATATGGGATTCAGATGTACTTGATCATTTTCTTTCATTATTACAAAGGAAAACTCATTAAACTTCATAAGAAAATTTTTAACTGATAGCAAGAACTCAGGTGTTCAGGAATTTCTTTTCTTAACTGTTAATAAAGTATTTTCAACAGTGTATCTTAAGTAATTAACATTTAAAATGTCTTTAGGATCATATGATAATTCAAGTGTTAGAAAACTTCAGTCAGTCATTTAGTCCAACTTCCTGCAACAAGCAGGTGCAGCTAAGAGATCAGATTGAGTTACTCAGAGCTTTATTTGGCTGGGTCATGACAAACTCCAAAGATGGAAACTACAACCTTTCTAGGAATTCTGATCCACTGCTAGACTGTTCTTCTGAGGAAACAGCTTTTTCTTCCATTTGGTTAGTCACCTTTCTTCTATCAGTTTATAACTACTGTCTTGTCTCTCACCATGTACCCACCAGTGCAAAGAGCCTGGCTCTGTTTTCTCCATTACCTCCTCCTGGCACTGGAAGGTTCCTACCAGGTCCTCATAAACCAGGATTCTCCAGGCTGAGCAAGTGTAGTTCTCTCAGCCTCTCCTCACAGGGGTCAAATGTTCCAGACTCCTATAATCCTACTGGTTCCCCACTGGTCTCCCACTGAACAGAACTAACTGCAGTGCATCACTCCTTTTCCTGAATTATGGAGTCCAAAATCTGGTAACACTAAGACTACAAGATTAATATTTTTTGAGCTAAGTTTTAAAGTAATAGCCTATATATATTTCCTGAATTCTTAGTATGATAGATTTCTGAGATTCTTCTGTATTCTTGCTATTCTAAAACTTCATGCATGACTATCAGATTCTACCATACACAGCAAAATAATATACAACATTACTCTTAATACACCACTATAACTAAATAATAACAAAAAACCTTCACCAACAGAACTAAGCATTCAGTAATTAAACAGACTGTTGTATTTGGGATAAATCCAAGCTAATACACATAAAAAAAAGAAACAACAGGCACACAGAGACAAAGTGAATGACCAGCAGCAATGCCACAGTGGAAATGAAGGTAGCACTGGTATTTGCTAAACAGTCATCTAAAAGCATTGTGCAACAGAATGGACATACGTATACATACCTCCTCTGGGCAAAGAATCATTGAAGAAACCTTCAATGGCTTCACATGTACTCCCATCCCCTCCACAAACACGGCATCTGTCTTCCTTAGCATCAGACCCCAAAATATTATCACAACCTACATGCTGAGAACATATAACAACAAATATTTTAACAGGATGATGGTCATGCACCATTATTTCTAAAGTTACTTCGAAGTGCTTCTCTCAAGTTTGAGATATTCAGTTCTTATTTTTATCTATTCTATTGTTGATAACCAGTAAGTACTTTAAGTGGGTTTTCACTTGACAGTGAAAGAAGAATTCGCATTTTGGGTTGTTACCAAATCTTGATTAATAGGAACCTTGCATTTCTACTGTGACTTCTAGGAAGGGATTTCACAGTGTTTTGCATATAACATAATTATTATACTTATCAGTAAATGATTACTGATGTTGTTACTTGATATTACAACAGTCTCATGCCATCTATATTGCTTCTTTAAGGTAAACAATTGCTGTGTGATCCTTAAACATTCAGACAGCCTAAGTTGTATTCCTAAGGCATTACAGCTTCATAGACCATACTTCCACATGCTGCAGAGAAAACTTGCAATTTTTATAAGTATGAATGTAGAGTGTAAATGACTTCACAGTAAGAATAAATGCAGAATGAAACATAGTGAAAACCTGAATTGTATGCTGAATTAAATGAAAAAAAAAGCTAAAATAAATGAAAATAAAGAGAGAACCTTTGGGAAAAGAAAAAAAAAATAGGATGAAACAAGTAGGTTGTAAAGAGAATAAAGACTGCAGCTTGCCAATATTTTTCCAGGACCTATACAAAGAAGAAGGCAGCTACATAACTGTCTAGCTGTCTTTTTTTCCTGTCTAGCAGTATTATTTGCCATCTTGTAAACAGCTAATACACACATCAGAAGAAAAGTTTTGAAAGTACTTTCAAAAAATGACAAAATATTATTATTTTAACTATTTACATTTTGACTTACTTAGTCACTAAGATGACCCAACTTTCTTCACAGTTCATTCTCAACTTGAGATTCATTTCATCAGTTTACTAAAACATGGCAAAAGCTTTTGATCTCACTATGTCATTCAATAAACATACATCTTCAGCCCTCCATTTAGCAAAGCACTTCAGCATTAAGTTAAGCTTTAGTTATGTCAGTGGTTTTGTTAAAATCAAATAATTTTTAGAGTCACCAATAATTTTCAGATATCTAGACTTAAGCACATAACTAAATGCTTTGCTAAACTGAGGAAGCAGTGAAATGTTAATAACCAAAAAATATGGCACAGAACCCTGATTCTACTGAAATTCTTGCAATGCAGTTCCATTGGAATCTTACAAGACAATCAGATTTTTAGTAAATGGCAAATACTTTCATCACTATAGATTTTTTCCTAGAACCACAGGGCAATAGTGACAACTTTCTGTTCCAATTACGTTAACAGCGTGATTTTTTTGCAACAGGACAAACTAGTTAAACAGATTACTATGTTCACATTTACTGTTTTTCAGGCAAGTGATGTTCTAACTGAAATGATGAAGCAGGCTTTGGAAGAGTACGGAACCTGTTCACCTGTTGCCATTTCCATCAACTCTTCAACAGATACCATAAAGCAAGAAAAAAGATAAAATGGCAGATTCTACTAACGTCTGTGAGAAGTTACTAAAATTCAAATTATTTGTCTATTTTATGCAATACAAACTTATTTAACTTTTTGACTCAATCTTACACTTTTATTAAACAACTTGACTTGTCAACACTCCCTTCCATGTAATATATAAGTACCATAACTAGGTGAGAGCAGACACAACAAAGTAATCCATAAATACTTTATAAAACATTTGTAACCTTGCATTCTCCATTGATACAGATATCCAGTGAATCAGCATTGCACTGAGTCCCATCTATTACTGCAGGAGCACGTTCAGTGTAAAAGTTATACCCTTCAGCCAAGCAGTTTAATGCGCATGGTTTAACCCCACCTGGACAACAAAATCAAATTAAAGGAAAAAAAATTAACAGAAATCTTAAAAAGTTAAGGTTTAATTAAAACTATTATACATAAACAGATCTACAATTTACAATCTTATCTCATCCCTGACATATACAATGTATACACTTTATTTAACCTCCCCCTAATGGTTTCTCAACTTGACTCTTCTCTTTTGCAAAAAAGATTATTTCACACAGTAAGATATGACAAGGTTAGCTGGGTCCATAATGATGCCATTATACTAGTACAATCCTAATAGTTATTGAACAATTTAAAACAAAAAGGTATCAGTTCACTATTTGAAAAGCACAAATAGCAAAGGAATGTAGTGCTAGAATTATATTAAAACCAAGACCAGAAAATTTCAATTGAGAATGTAGTCCTATTGAATTACACTACAGCTCACACCACATGATCATAACCCTTATAAAGGCTTTTAATCTAAAAACCCGTTTGTAAAACCATTTAGGCTGTTAAGATAAAAATTATTGGTAAATCACTTTATTCAAGTCAATTAAGTATAAGAAACACAGGTTATACCCTCCAGCTTTAGCATATGAAAGAAAATATTAGATTATGATATTAAAAATAATGCAATTATTGAAGTGGTCTTTACAGAATCCTATAAATGCTTTTAGTTCTTTCTCATTTTCCTAATATGTTCCTGACTTTTGGAAAGGCAAACTTACTGTGAGATCACTTAATACTAAACTCTTTACTGTAGCATAAGAGGCACTTCCAAATCACCTACAGAATATGTAATTCTAGTACAGACACAGGTGGAGAATACCACCGTATTTTTCAAGTGTAGTCTCTACAATGATGCTGACCATCCTTCACACCAAAACAAATTCTACTAGAATAAAGAAATTTTGCTCTTCAGTATCACTCACAGCAACTGACAAAAGTACAAGCTCAAAAACCTTAGCTCATGCTATTTTAGTCAAAACATTATATTTACAAACATTACTCTCTATACAACATTTATATAATTGCAAATTCTTCACATATGATAATGGTTTTGCAATGCTGACCATTACCTCCAGTGTAGGGTTTCCAGTTATAATACTTTCCCCGAAAAGGCATATTGTCAAAATCTGCACACTGCTTCTCTCTAAAATCACGAGCCCCTGAAGGACACGGCTAAAAAATGACACAAAATAGTTAATTTTTTTCCAAATATAAACATGAAAGGCAATGCTTAGATGCCTACAAACACAATCATGGAAGTGATTAGAAGGTTTTGCCTTGTGGCTCTGAGTCTGAAATTTGCTTTATTACTTTACAGTTGAAGTGTCCATTTGCAACCTTAGGCTGGTATGAAATAGCTGAAGTAATTTTTAAAAAGGTAAGTGTTACATAACAGTTTCCATAAAACTGGAAAATCAGAATCCTGTCAAACTATGCGTCACAATCAATCCATCAGCTACCTTCTTATAAACACATTAACAACAGCTGGAAAAAAAATTTGGTTGGAGCTGTAGGTTCAATTATACTGTACTAAGCAGCTGTACTGAACACACTATTAGGACATCAAGGAAAAAAAAACATTTTCTAGAGAACTATATCACTCCTGCTTACTTGTAGTCTTGACAAAAGTATTTTTTTAAGGCTGAGAAAAAGAAAAGATAGCATGTCTGGCTCTGATTAGCAGACTCTATGCATCAAGAAATAAAAATTCTCATTTAACTTTTTATTGCTTTGCAGTAACAATTACTAAACCATGAAGTAACTTTTTTTACTTGGAATGAGAGTAGATTTAAGTAAAATTAATCCTGGAAAGAATTACAGGAGAAATAGAATTCTTTGCTATTTATAACATTTTTCATCAGCAGATTCAAACTAATCTTGAATATACCCTCATATCATTAAATATTGTTATCAATGTTTAAGTACCTGCTGAAATTGTAAACTTCATCAGAAAGTATTTAAAACACAGATAAAAATCTCTTTAGAGGGAAAGAGAAGAGGATTTTTTTACAGGCATCAGAGGTGTTAAAAAATACTACTAATTTATGAGCAAGAGTACATTTTATGGCATTTTACTTGTCTTCCTGTGCACCTAAACCAGTTAGCCCTTCCCAGGAATCTGAAATGCATTCAAGAGAAAGGGACTCTATTAACATGGATACTACAAATTTATCACAAAAGGCAAATATAAACACAATTATGATCCTCATTATACATTAATCAAGATCTCACCATAGCCATCCCATTGCCATATGATTCAGGAGCTTTAATTTTTTTTCCGCTATTCTGAAGCCATATAAATTTAAACTGTGGATATTAGACAGTATTTATATTTTTATTTTCTATATTACTCTAATACCACCTTCTAATTAAAAATACATTTTTAAATACAATGCATTAACTGGTAGGAACACAGTAGTGCAACTACTTTTATTCAATAATCCTTCAGATGACAACAGGAAGAATTCAAAATAACCACATAAATTTTTCAAAAAATTAATTTTGGGATGTTTTTAATAGTAACCCCAACTAAATTTGCCTTTTTGCATCACATTCTCCAAGCAATAGAAGGATCACTCTTGACATCCCTCAAAGCTAGAACCTGAATCTCTCTGGTACTGGTAACTTCACTTATTCAGTCCANCTGTGCACCTAAACCAGTTAGCCCTTCCCAGGAATCTGAAATGCATTCAAGAGAAAGGGACTCTATTAACATGGATACTACAAATTTATCACAAAAGGCAAATATAAACACAATTATGATCCTCATTATACATTAATCAAGATCTCACCATAGCCATCCCATTGCCATATGATTCAGGAGCTTTAATTTTTTTTCCGCTATTCTGAAGCCATATAAATTTAAACTGTGGATATTAGACAGTATTTATATTTTTATTTTCTATATTACTCTAATACCACCTTCTAATTAAAAATACATTTTTAAATACAATGCATTAACTGGTAGGAACACAGTAGTGCAACTACTTTTATTCAATAATCCTTCAGATGACAACAGGAAGAATTCAAAATAACCACATAAATTTTTCAAAAAATTAATTTTGGGATGTTTTTAATAGTAACCCCAACTAAATTTGCCTTTTTGCATCACATTCTCCAAGCAATAGAAGGATCACTCTTGACATCCCTCAAAGCTAGAACCTGAATCTCTCTGGTACTGGTAACTTCACTTATTCAGTCCAATTGTCCAGCTCTTTATCTACACAGCTGGTATTTTAATTGTACTGAATTCTCCTTACAAGTTAGATAAATCACGTTCATATTGAAACCCTTTATCTAAATAGTTATGCTAGGACAAAATAATAAAATATGAAGATGAATAAAGAAGGATCAAGATTTTCTTTTTTATACTCAAAAATATCCTCACTATCTGGTCTTTGAGATGTACTCTTGCTGCCTAATTTTCCTATCTTTTTTTAGTATCTCACCAATATCTGACAGGAGGTAAAACTAAAGACTACAATCTCAAGAAATGCATTCAAAACTGAGCTTGACAAACCTGGCTGCCTTCTACAACACAGTAACGTACTTAGTTGCTGCTGAGTGAGTGGTGGACATTGCTTCCCTGGATATCTGCAAGGCTCTCAGTATTGCTTCCCACGGCCTCCTCCTAGAGAAGCTGTTGTTTTATGGCCTAGACTAGGGGTGCGTGGGGTGGGTGGCTGACCCAGGGGAGTGCTCAATCACTTCTCTTCAAACTGACCGCCTGGCACAAGGGGTGTGCCCAGGGATTGGTACTGGGCCCAGCACTGTTTATTTTCTAAAGTGATCTAGAAGACGGGATCAAGTGTATCCTGGTGAAATTTTGCAATGGTAGCAAACTGACACCTGTGAAGGGAGAGTCACCACGCAGACAGGCCTGGATAAGCTGGAACAGTGGGCTAGTGAGAACATTGTGACGTTCAGTGAGGACAAGTGTAAGGTTTTGCACTGGCAAAGCATCATCCAGGAGTGCAGCACAAGCTGGGATCTGTCCAGCTTGGGAGTAGCTCTGTGGGAAGGGGCCTGGCAGTCCTGGTGGACTCAGCTCTGTCTGAGTGACCTGTGTGCTCCTGCAGCACAGAAAGGGAACAGATCCTGGGTGGCCCAACCAGGCCACCAGCAGAGATGAAGTCCTTATCCCACCCCACACGGTGCTTGCCAGGCCACACCTGGAACACTGTGTTCAGCTTTGGCCCCTGTGCACGACACAGATGTGGACAGGCTGGAGAGGGTGCAGAGGAGGGCCACAAAGGCAACCACAGGGCTGGGAAGCCTGGACATGAGGAATGGCCAAGGGAACTGGGTTTGTTCAGCCTTGAGAAAGCAAGGCTTGGGGGAGGCCTTATCCCCATGCTACAGTATTTGAAGGGTGGCTATGGACAAGATGGAGATTCTCTCTTTTACAAGGAGTCACATACAGAAGACATAATTTGTACAAGTAATTCCTGAGCAGATTCTGATTGAACACAGAAGAGAAATTTTTCTTAATGAGAACAAGTGGCCATGGGAATAATTTCCTCAGATAAGTGGTAATTTCCCAACCAGTGGATACTTTTAAGATTTTTGACAGGCATCGGAGAATTTAATAAATACTACTACTTTATGGCATTTTACTTGTCTTCCTATATACCTAAGCCAGTTAGCCCTTCCCAGGAATCTGAAATGCATTCAAGAGAAAGGGACTCTATTAACATGGATGCTACAAATTTATCACAAAAGGCAAATATAAACACAACAATTATGATTCTCATTATACATTAATCAAGATCATGTACAGATCATGGACAGGGTGCTGGGCCATCTTGTCCAGACCACGTTTTTGCAGAGAAATGTTGGACCAGATAGTCCTTGAGGTCTCTTCCAACCTACGACTCTATGAAAATCCTAGGCATAGAAATGCAAAATGGTTGCTACCAGGTAAGCCACAAAATGCATTTGCCAAATGTCATCTCTTTGGCACTACCTCTTTGTGTATGTGCTCTTTCCATAATGTAAATGGGCAATAAATGCTTTTCTTTATTATGTAAGATATTTCACTTTTTTAATACAATCATATTACATGGATAACTCTTGTCAAACTAAAGACTGCTTGTGTCCCCAAATGCTCTTCTATGAGACTGCAAATCATGAGGCAGGAATCCAGCAAGCATATGAGAATTTAAAATCAGGTCTGAAGAAAGTCCTGAGAAGATGTTTTGAGTTTTAAAAATGTTAACAAATTATTGAACCAACACTGACACAACACGTGTTCCTCTTGGAGTTTTGGGTCAGGCAGATTTCAGCAACTGAACTTGTCATTTCCTGTTAACAAAGCTCTATAAAACCCCTCCTAGAAGATGAGAATCAAGCCAGAAGAGTGACAGTTCAAATTCAGGTACTAGCACAAAATGTGGTTTCTCACATGAATTAATTTCAGAAAAAAATTTGCTTGAAAATATTGAAATTATGAAAGCAACAAACCATATCTGTGAACATATGTATAATGAAAGGAACACCCCCTCCCCACAAACCAACATTCTATTAAGAGTAAGAACGGAAAACCGATAAACTTGTTAAAGTGTGTATGCACACATATATACATAAAACACTCCCAGAATTTGTAAGCAAATCATGTTTTTGATCATTTACACAAAAAAGGGCACTTTTACAATTTTAGATGTATGTCAAATTAAGATTTGCATTCTTATAAATATTTTAAATCAATTAGTTACTATAACTGAGAAACTATGTTTCTTGCGATTCTACTAGAATTTTGTAACTTTTTTTAATTAAAAACATTTTGTTTGGAAAAGTACAAATTTTTTGTTAGAGATAATGAGGTTGACGGTAGAAAACAATTTTCTGATGAGTGTCTTCTTTCTACCACCCTTATGTTTCCAGAACTTATTAGCTAATGTTATTTTCTGCTGATCTCAATGTTTCCATTAGCAGATGCCTTTTAAATTAAGAAGTCATATATGGCTTTGGAAGTGCTTGATGAGAAATAAGTCTAGTAGGAGTGTGTGCGCTGTTTCCAATGGATTAAAATGGTAAAAAAAAAAAAAAAAAAA